>JAAAWM010010385.1:0-40163 GCA_036873465.1 Thinopyrum obtusiflorum | reverse complement strand
TCGGGGACGAACGATGGTCTTTTCCTACCAATCTATCCCCCTAGGAGCATGTGCGTAGTTCTTGGTTTTGATTACTTATAGATTTTTGCAATAAGTATGTGAGTTCTTTATGAATAATGTTGAGTCCATGCATTATATGCACTCTCACCCTTCCATCATTGCTAGCCTCTTCGGTACCATGCATTTCCCTTTCTCGCCTTGAGAGTTGGTGCAAACTTCGCCGGTGCATCCAAACCCCGTGATATGATACGCTCTATCACACATAAGCCTCCTTATATCTTCCTCAAAACAGCCACCATACCTACCTATTATGGCATTTCCATAGCCATTCCGAGATATATTGCCATGCAACTTTCCACTATTCCATTTATTATGACACGCATCATCATTGTCATATTGCTTTGCATGATCATGTAGTTGACAACGTATTTGTGGCAAAGCCACCAAGCTTAATTTTTCATACATGTCACTCTTGATTCATCGCAATCCTGGTACACCGCCAGAGGCATTCACATAGAGTCATATTTTGTTCTAAGTATCGAGTTGTAATTCTTGAGTTGTAAGTAAATAAAGGTGTGATGATCATCATTAGAGCATTGTGCCGTGTGAGGAAAGGATGATGGAGACTATGATTCCCCCACAAGTCGGGATGAGACTCCGGACGAAAAAAAAGAGGCCATAAAAAGGAGAGAAAAGAAGGCCCAAATAAAAAAAATGATGAGAGAAAAAGAGAGAAGGGACAATGTTACTATCCTTTTTCCACACTTGTGCTACAAAGTAGCACCATGATCTTCATTATGGAGAGTCTCTTATTTTGTCACTTTCATATACTAGTGGGAATTTTTCATTATATAACTTGGCTTGTATATTCCAATGATGGGCCCCCCCCCCCCCCCCCCCCCCCCCCCCCCCCCCCCCCCCCCCCCCCCCCCCCCCCCCCCCCCCCCCCCCCCCCCCCCCCCCCCCCCCCCCCCCCCCCCCCCCCCCCCCCCCCCCCCCCCCCCCCCCCCCCCCCCCCCCCCCCCCCCCCCCCCCCCCCCCCCCCCCCCCCCCCCCCCCCCCCCCCCCCCCCCCCCCCCCCCCCCCCCCCCCCCCCCCCCCCCCCCCCCCCCCCCCCCCCCCCCCCCCCCCCCCCCCCCCCCCCCCCCCCCCCCCCCCCCCCCCCCCCCCCCCCCCCCCCCCCCCCCCCCCCCCCCCCCCCCCCCCCCCCCCCCCCCCCCCCCCCCCCCCCCCCCCCCCCCCCCCCCCCCCCCCCCCCCCCCCCCCCCCCCCCCCCCCCCCCCCCCCCCCCCCCCCCCCCCCCCCCCCCCCCCCCCCCCCCCCCCCCCCCCCCCCCCCCCCCCCCCCCCCCCCCCCCCCCCCCCCCCCCCCCCCCCCCCCCCCCCCCCCCCCCCCCCCCCCCCCCCCCCCCCCCCCCCCCCCCCCCCCCCCCCCCCCCCCCCCCCCCCCCCCCCCCCCCCCCCCCCCCCCCCCCCCCCCCCCCCCCCCCCCCCCCCCCCCCCCCCCCCCCCCCCCCCCCCCCCCCCCCCCCCCCCCCCCCCCCCCCCCCCCCCCCCCCCCCCCCCCCCCCCCCCCCCCCCCCCCCCCCCCCCCCCCCCCCCCCCCCCCCCCCCCCCCCCCCCCCCCCCCCCCCCCCCCCCCCCCCCCCCCCCCCCCCCCCCCCCCCCCCCCCCCCCCCCCCCCCCCCCCCCCCCCCCCCCCCCCCCCCCCCCCCCCCCCCCCCCCCCCCCCCCCCCCCCCCCCCCCCCCCCCCCCCCCCCCCCCCCCCCCCCCCCCCCCCCCCCCCCCCCCCCCCCCCCCCCCCCCCCCCCCCCCCCCCCCCCCCCCCCCCCCCCCCCCCCCCCCCCCCCCCCCCCCCCCCCCCCCCCCCCCCCCCCCCCCCCCCCCCCCCCCCCCCCCCCCCCCCCCCCCCCCCCCCCCCCCCCCCCCCCCCCCCCCCCCCCCCCCCCCCCCCCCCCCCCCCCCCCCCCCCCCCCCCCCCCCCCCCCCCCCCCCCCCCCCCCCCCCCCCCCCCCCCCCCCCCCCCCCCCCCCCCCCCCCCCCCCCCCCCCCCCCCCCCCCCCCCCCCCCCCCCCCCCCCCCCCCCCCCCCCCCCCCCCCCCCCCCCCCCCCCCCCCCCCCCCCCCCCCCCCCCCCCCCCCCCCCCCCCCCCCCCCCCCCCCCCCCCCCCCCCCCCCCCCCCCCCCCCCCCCCCCCCCCCCCCCCCCCCCCCCCCCCCCCCCCCCCCCCCCCCCCCCCCCCCCCCCCCCCCCCCCCCCCCCCCCCCCCCCCCCCCCCCCCCCCCCCCCCCCCCCCCCCCCCCCCCCCCCCCCCCCCCCCCCCCCCCCCCCCCCCCCCCCCCCCCCCCCCCCCCCCCCCCCCCCCCCCCCCCCCCCCCCCCCCCCCCCCCCCCCCCCCCCCCCCCCCCCCCCCCCCCCCCCCCCCCCCCCCCCCCCCCCCCCCCCCCCCCCCCCCCCCCCCCCCCCCCCCCCCCCCCCCCCCCCCCCCCCCCCCCCCCCCCCCCCCCCCCCCCCCCCCCCCCCCCCCCCCCCCCCCCCCCCCCCCCCCCCCCCCCCCCCCCCCCCCCCCCCCCCCCCCCCCCCCCCCCCCCCCCCCCCCCCCCCCCCCCCCCCCCCCCCCCCCCCCCCCCCCCCCCCCCCCCCCCCCCCCCCCCCCCCCCCCCCCCCCCCCCCCCCCCCCCCCCCCCCCCCCCCCCCCCCCCCCCCCCCCCCCCCCCCCCCCCCCCCCCCCCCCCCCCCCCCCCCCCCCCCCCCCCCCCCCCCCCCCCCCCCCCCCCCCCCCCCCCCCCCCCCCCCCCCCCCCCCCCCCCCCCCCCCCCCCCCCCCCCCCCCCCCCCCCCCCCCCCCCCCCCCCCCCCCCCCCCCCCCCCCCCCCCCCCCCCCCCCCCCCCCCCCCCCCCCCCCCCCCCCCCCCCCCCCCCCCCCCCCCCCCCCCCCCCCCCCCCCCCCCCCCCCCCCCCCCCCCCCCCCCCCCCCCCCCCCCCCCCCCCCCCCCCCCCCCCCCCCCCCCCCCCCCCCCCCCCCCCCCCCCCCCCCCCCCCCCCCCCCCCCCCCCCCCCCCCCCCCCCCCCCCCCCCCCCCCCCCCCCCCCCCCCCCCCCCCCCCCCCCCCCCCCCCCCCCCCCCCCCCCCCCCCCCCCCCCCCCCCCCCCCCCCCCCCCCCCCCCCCCCCCCCCCCCCCCCCCCCCCCCCCCCCCCCCCCCCCCCCCCCCCCCCCCCCCCCCCCCCCCCCCCCCCCCCCCCCCCCCCCCCCCCCCCCCCCCCCCCCCCCCCCCCCCCCCCCCCCCCCCCCCCCCCCCCCCCCCCCCCCCCCCCCCCCCCCCCCCCCCCCCCCCCCCCCCCCCCCCCCCCCCCCCCCCCCCCCCCCCCCCCCCCCCCCCCCCCCCCCCCCCCCCCCCCCCCCCCCCCCCCCCCCCCCCCCCCCCCCCCCCCCCCCCCCCCCCCCCCCCCCCCCCCCCCCCCCCCCCCCCCCCCCCCCCCCCCCCCCCCCCCCCCCCCCCCCCCCCCCCCCCCCCCCCCCCCCCCCCCCCCCCCCCCCCCCCCCCCCCCCCCCCCCCCCCCCCCCCCCCCCCCCCCCCCCCCCCCCCCCCCCCCCCCCCCCCCCCCCCCCCCCCCCCCCCCCCCCCCCCCCCCCCCCCCCCCCCCCCCCCCCCCACGCAATACATGAGCGTGAGCCATGGACATAGCACTATGGGTGGAATAGAATTGTGGTTGTGGAGAAGACAAAAAGGAGAAGATAGTCTCACATCAACTAGGCATATCAACGGGCTATGGCGATGCCCATTAATAGATATCAATGTGAGTAAGTAGGGATTGCCATGCAACGGATGCACTAGAGCTATAGGTGTATGAAAGCTCAACGAAAGAAACTAAGTGGGTGTGCATCCAACTCGCCTGCTCACGAAGACCTAGGGCAATTTGAGGAAGCCAATCATTGGAATATACAAGCCAAGTTCTATAATGTAAAATTCCCAGTAGTATATAAAAGTGACAACAGAAGAGACTCTCTATCATGAAGATACTGGTGCTACTTTTAAGCACAAGTGTGGAAAAAGGATAGTAACATTGTCCCTTCTCTCTTTTTTTCTCATTTTTTTTATTTGGCCCTTCTCTCTTTTTTTCGTCTGGAGTCTCATCCCGACTTATGGGGGAATCATAATCTCCATCATCCTTTCCTCACATGGGACAATGCTCTAAAAATGATGATCATCACACTTTTATTTACTTACAACTCAAGAATTACAACTCGATACTTAGAACAAATTATGACTCTATGTGAATGCCTCCGGCGGTGTACAGGGATATGCAATGAATCAAGAGTGACATGTATGAAAGAATTATGAATGGTGGCCCCCCCCCCCCCCCCCCCCCCCCCCCCCCCCCCCCCCCCCCCCCCCCCCCCCCCCCCCCCCCCCCCCCCCCCCCCCCCCCCCCCCCCCCCCCCCCCCCCCCCCCCCCCCCCCCCCCCCCCCCCCCCCCCCCCCCCCCCCCCCCCCCCCCCCCCCCCCCCCCCCCCCCCCCCCCCCCCCCCCCCCCCCCCCCCCCCCCCCCCCCCCCCCCCCCCCCCCCCCCCCCCCCCCCCCCCCCCCCCCCCCCCCCCCCCCCCCCCCCCCCCCCCCCCCCCCCCCCCCCCCCCCCCCCCCCCCCCCCCCCCCCCCCCCCCCCCCCCCCCCCCCCCCCCCCCCCCCCCCCCCCCCCCCCCCCCCCCCCCCCCCCCCCCCCCCCCCCCCCCCCCCCCCCCCCCCCCCCCCCCCCCCCCCCCCCCCCCCCCCCCCCCCCCCCCCCCCCCCCCCCCCCCCCCCCCCCCCCCCCCCCCCCCCCCCCCCCCCCCCCCCCCCCCCCCCCCCCCCCCCCCCCCCCCCCCCCCCCCCCCCCCCCCCCCCCCCCCCCCCCCCCCCCCC
This sequence comes from Thinopyrum obtusiflorum, assembly GCA_036873465.1. Classification (NCBI taxonomy): domain Eukaryota; kingdom Viridiplantae; phylum Streptophyta; class Magnoliopsida; order Poales; family Poaceae; genus Thinopyrum; species Thinopyrum obtusiflorum. Next base: position 35,264 of record JAAAWM010010385.1, on the reverse strand, counting down.
CCCCCCCCCCCCCCCCCCCCCCCCCCCCCCCCCCCCCCCCCCCCCCCCCCCCCCCCCCCCCCCCCCCCCCCCCCCCCCCCCCCCCCCCCCCCCCCCCCCCCCCCCCCCCCCCCCCCCCCCCCCCCCCCCCCCCCCCCCCCCCCCCCCCCCCCCCCCCCCCCCCCCCCCCCCCCCCCCCCCCCCCCCCCCCCCCCCCCCCCCCCCCCCCCCCCCCCCCCCCCCCCCCCCCCCCCCCCCCCCCCCCCCCCCCCCCCCCCCCCCCCCCCCCCCCCCCCCCCCCCCCCCCCCCCCCCCCCCCCCCCCCCCCCCCCCCCCCCCCCCCCCCCCCCCCCCCCCCCCCCCCCCCCCCCCCCCCCCCCCCCCCCCCCCCCCCCCCCCCCCCCCCCCCCCCCCCCCCCCCCCCCCCCCCCCCCCCCCCCCCCCCCCCCCCCCCCCCCCCCCCCCCCCCCCCCCCCCCCCCCCCCCCCCCCCCCCCCCCCCCCCCCCCCCCCCCCCCCCCCCCCCCCCCCCCCCCCCCCCCCCCCCCCCCCCCCCCCCCCCCCCCCCCCCCCCCCCCCCCCCCCCCCCCCCCCCCCCCCCCCCCCCCCCCCCCCCCCCCCCCCCCCCCCCCCCCCCCCCCCCCCCCCCCCCCCCCCCCCCCCCCCCCCCCCCCCCCCCCCCCCCCCCCCCCCCCCCCCCCCCCCCCCCCCCCCCCCCCCCCCCCCCCCCCCCCCCCCCCCCCCCCCCCCCCCCCCCCCCCCCCCCCCCCCCCCCCCCCCCCCCCCCCCCCCCCCCCCCCCCCCCCCCCCCCCCCCCCCCCCCCCCCCCCCCCCCCCCCCCCCCCCCCCCCCCCCCCCCCCCCCCCCCCCCCCCCCCCCCCCCCCCCCCCCCCCCCCCCCCCCCCCCCCCCCCCCCCCCCCCCCCCCCCCCCCCCCCCCCCCCCCCCCCCCCCCCCCCCCCCCCCCCCCCCCCCCCCCCCCCCCCCCCCCCCCCCCCCCCCCCCCCCCCCCCCCCCCCCCCCCCCCCCCCCCCCCCCCCCCCCCCCCCCCCCCCCCCCCCCCCCCCCCCCCCCCCCCCCCCCCCCCCCCCCCCCCCCCCCCCCCCCCCCCCCCCCCCCCCCCCCCCCCCCCCCCCCCCCCCCCCCCCCCCCCCCCCCCCCCCCCCCCCCCCCCCCCCCCCCCCCCCCCCCCCCCCCCCCCCCCCCCCCCCCCCCCCCCCCCCCCCCCCCCCCCCCCCCCCCCCCCCCCCCCCCCCCCCCCCCCCCCCCCCCCCCCCCCCCCCCCCCCCCCCCCCCCCCCCCCCCCCCCCCCCCCCCCCCCCCCCCCCCCCCCCCCCCCCCCCCCCCCCCCCCCCCCCCCCCCCCCCCCCCCCCCCCCCCCCCCCCCCCCCCCCCCCCCCCCCCCCCCCCCCCCCCCCCCCCCCCCCCCCCCCCCCCCCCCCCCCCCCCCCCCCCCCCCCCCCCCCCCCCCCCCCCCCCCCCCCCCCCCCCCCCCCCCCCCCCCCCCCCCCCCCCCCCCCCCCCCCCCCCCCCCCCCCCCCCCCCCCCCCCCCCCCCCCCCCCCCCCCCCCCCCCCCCCCCCCCCCCCCCCCCCCCCCCCCCCCCCCCCCCCCCCCCCCCCCCCCCCCCCCCCCCCCCCCCCCCCCCCCCCCCCCCCCCCCCCCCCCCCCCCCCCCCCCCCCCCCCCCCCCCCCCCCCCCCCCCCCCCCCCCCCCCCCCCCCCCCCCCCCCCCCCCCCCCCCCCCCCCCCCCCCCCCCCCCCCCCCCCCCCCCCCCCCCCCCCCCCCCCCCCCCCCCCCCCCCCCCCCCCCCCCCCCCCCCCCCCCCCCCCCCCCCCCCCCCCCCCCCCCCCCCCCCCCCCCCCCCCCCCCCCCCCCCCCCCCCCCCCCCCCCCCCCCCCCCCCCCCCCCCCCCCCCCCCCCCCCCCCCCCCCCCCCCCCCCCCCCCCCCCCCCCCCCCCCCCCCCCCCCCCCCCCCCCCCCCCCCCCCCCCCCCCCCCCCCCCCCCCCCCCCCCCCCCCCCCCCCCCCCCCCCCCCCCCCCCCCCCCCCCCCCCCCCCCCCCCCCCCCCCCCCCCCCCCCCCCCCCCCCCCCCCCCCCCCCCCCCCCCCCCCCCCCCCCCCCCCCCCCCCCCCCCCCCCCCCCCCCCCCCCCCCCCCCCCCCCCCCCCCCCCCCCCCCCCCCCCCCCCCCCCCCCCCCCCCCCCCCCCCCCCCCCCCCCCCCCCCCCCCCCCCCCCCCCCCCCCCCCCCCCCCCCCCCCCCCCCCCCCCCCCCCCCCCCCCCCCCCCCCCCCCCCCCCCCCCCCCCCCCCCCCCCCCCCCCCCCCCCCCCCCCCCCCCCCCCCCCCCCCCCCCCCCCCCCCCCCCCCCCCCCCCCCCCCCCCCCCCCCCCCCCCCCCCCCCCCCCCCCCCCCCCCCCCCCCCCCCCCCCCCCCCCCCCCCCCCCCCCCCCCCCCCCCCCCCCCCCCCCCCCCCCCCCCCCCCCCCCCCCCCCCCCCCCCCCCCCCCCCCCCCCCCCCCCCCCCCCCCCCCCCCCCCCCCCCCCCCCCCCCCCCCCCCCCCCCCCCCCCCCCCCCCCCCCCCCCCCCCCCCCCCCCCCCCCCCCCCCCCCCCCCCCCCCCCCCCCCCCCCCCCCCCCCCCCCCCCCCCCCCCCCCCCCCCCCCCCCCCCCCCCCCCCCCCCCCCCCCCCCCCCCCCCCCCCCCCCCCCCCCCCCCCCCCCCCCCCCCCCCCCCCCCCCCCCCCCCCCCCCCCCCCCCCCCCCCCCCCCCCCCCCCCCCCCCCCCCCCCCCCCCCCCCCCCCCCCCAGAACTTTGTATTGAGATCCAAAGAGAGAGAAGAAGCCATCTAGCTAATAACGATGGACCCGAAGGTCTGTGGTAATCTACTCACACATCATCGGAGAGGCTATGGTGTTGATGTAGAAGCCCTTCGTGATCGAATCCCCCTTCGGCAGATCGCCGGATAAGGCCCCAAGATGGGATCTCACGGGTACAGAAGGTTGCGGCGGTGGAAAAGGTGTTTCGTGGCTCTCCCCGAAGGTTTCAGGGTATAAGAGTGTATATAGGGGGAAGAAGTAGGTCGGTGGAGCTGCAAGGGGCCCACGAGGGTGGGGGACACGCCTGGCCCCCTTGGGCGCGCCCTCCTACCTCGTGGCTTCCTCGCTGCTTTCTTGACGTCCACTCCAAGTCTCCTAGATTGCGTTTGTTCCAAAAATGATCCTCGCGAAGGTTTCATTCCGTTTGGATTCCATTTGATATTCCTTCTCTGCGAAACACTGAAATAGGCAAAAAAAATAGCAATTTGCATTATGCTTTCGGTTAATAGGTTAGTCCCAACTAACAAAATAAAATGACTCTCCAAGCAAAACTCATATCATGTGACGAGCGAAATATAGCCTCAAGTAAGGTTACCGATAATGTTGGAGACGAAAGAGGGGATGCCTTCCGGGGAATCCCCAAGCTTAGTTGCTTGGATCTTCCTTGAATATTAACTTCGGGTGGCTTTGGAATCCCCAAGCATAGGGTATTGTCACTCCTTATTCTCCTCATATTGATATCTCACCCAAAACTTGAAAACTTCAGTCACACAAAACTTAACGGAACTTTGAGAGATAGGTTAGTATGATAAAGAAAATCATTCATTTTGGTACTCACAAAGACAAGATTCATAATTGTTCTCACAAAATTCCTACTGTACTGCTACCTCTTGAGCATGTGTTGGTTTTCCCTTGAAGAGGAAAGGGTGATGCAGCAAAGTAGCGTAAGTATTTCCCTTAGTTTTTGAGAAGCAAGGTATCAATCCAGTAGGAGACTACACGCAAGTCACCTAGTACCTGCACAAACAAACAAGAACCTCGCAACCAATGTGATAAAGTGGTTGTCAATCCCTTCACGGTGACTTACGAAAGTGAGATCTGATAGAGATGATAAGATAAATATTTTTGTGGTATAAATTGCAAAATAAAGATTGCAAAACAAATAGAAAACTAGAATTGTAGATTGGAAACTTATATGATGTAAAGTAGACCCCGGGGCCATAGGTTTCACTAGTGGATTCTCTCAAGATAGCATGTATTACGGTGGGTGAACAAATTACTGCCGAGCAATTGATAGAAAAGCGCATACTTATGATGATATCTAAGGCAATGATCATGAATATAGGCATCACGTCCGTGTCAAGTAGACCGAAACGATTCGACATCTACTACTATTACTCCACACATCGACCGCTGTCCAGCATGCATTTAGATTATTAAGTTCATAAGAACGGAGTAATGCATTAGGCAAGATGACATGATGTAGAGGGATAAACTCAAGAAATATGATATAAACCCCATCTTTTTATCCTCGAGGGCAACAATACAATACGTGTCGTTTCCCTTTCTATCACTGGGATCGAGCACCGCAAGATTGAACCCAAAGCTAAGCACTTCTCCCATTGCAAGAAAGATCAATCTAGTAGGCCAAACTAAATCGATAATTCGAAGAGACTTGCAAAGATATCAAATCATGCATGTAAGAATTTAGAGAAGATTCAAATAATATTCATAGATAATCAAGTTCATAAACCCACAATTCATCGGATCTCGGCAAACACACCGCAAAAAGAGTTACATCGAATAGATCTCCAAGAAGATCGAGGCCCCCCCCCCCCCCCCCCCCCCCCCCCCCCCCCCCCCCCCCCCCCCCCCCCCCCCCCCCCCCCCCCCCCCCCCCCCCCCCCCCCCCCCCCCCCCCCCCCCCCCCCCCCCCCCCCCCCCCCCCCCCCCCCCCCCCCCCCCCCCCCCCCCCCCCCCCCCCCCCCCCCCCCCCCCCCCCCCCCCCCCCCCCCCCCCCCCCCCCCCCCCCCCCCCCCCCCCCCCCCCCCCCCCCCCCCCCCCCCCCCCCCCCCCCCCCCCCCCCCCCCCCCCCCCCCCCCCCCCCCCCCCCCCCCCCCCCCCCCCCCCCCCCCCCCCCCCCCCCCCCCCCCCCCCCCCCCCCCCCCCCCCCCCCCCCCCCCCCCCCCCCCCCCCCCCCCCCCCCCCCCCCCCCCCCCCCCCCCCCCCCCCCCCCCCCCCCCCCCCCCCCCCCCCCCCCCCCCCCCCCCCCCCCCCCCCCCCCCCCCCCCCCCCCCCCCCCCCCCCCCCCCCCCCCCCCCCCCCCCCCCCCCCCCCCCCCCCCCCCCCCCCCCCCCCCCCCCCCCCCCCCCCCCCCCCCCCCCCCCCCCCCCCCCCCCCCCCCCCCCCCCCCCCCCCCCCCCCCCCCCCCCCCCCCCCCCCCCCCCCCCCCCCCCCCCCCCCCCCCCCCCCCCCCCCCCCCCCCCCCCCCCCCCCCCCCCCCCCCCCCCCCCCCCCCCCCCCCCCCCCCCCAATGCTACCTAACATATTTATCCATGTAATTTCTTTATTGTGGCATGAATGTTTAGATCTGTATGATTCAAAACAAAAGTTTAATATTGACATAAAAACAATAATACTTCATGCATACTAACAAGATAATTATGTCTTCTCAAATTAACATGACCAAAGAAAGCTTATCCCTACAAAATCATATAGTCTGGCTATGCTCCATCTTCACCACACAAAATACCCAAATCATGCACAACCCCGATGACAAGCCAAGCAATTGTTTCATACTTTTGACATTCTCAAACCTTTTCAACTTTCACGCAATACATGAGCGTAAGCCATGGACATAGCACTATAGGTGGAATAGAATATGGTGGTGGTGGAGAAGACAAAAAGAAGGAGATAGTCTCACATCAACTAGGCGTATCAACGGGCTATGGAGATGCCCATCAATAGATATCAATGTGAGTGAGTAGGGATTTCCATGCAATGGATGCACTAGAGCTATAAGTGTATGAAAGCTCAAAAAGGAAACTAAGTGGGTGTGCATCCAACTTGCTTGCTCATGAAGACCTAGGGCAATTTGAGGAAGCCCATTGTTGGAATATACAAGCCAAGTTCTATAATGAAAAATGCCCACTAGTATATGAAAGTGACAACATAGGAGACTCTCTATCATGAAGATCATGGTGCTACTTTGAAGCACAAGTATAGAAAAAGGATAGTAACATTGCCCCTTCTCTCTTTTTGTCTCATTTTTTTTCATTGGCTTCTTTGGCCTCTTTTTTTCATTGGCTTCTTTGGCCCTTTTTTCATTGGCTTCTTTGGCCCCTTTTTTTTATATCCTCAAATGGGACAATGCTCTAATAATGAAAATCATCATACTTCTATTTACTTACAACTCAAAAATTACAACTCGATACTAGAACAAAATATGACTCTATATGAATGCCTCCGGCGGTGTACCGAGATGTGCAATGAATCAAGAGTGACATGTATGAAAGAATTATGAACGGTGGCTTTGCCACAAATACGATGTCAACTACATGATCACACAAAGCAATATGACAATGATGATGCGTGTCATAATAAACGGAACGGTGGAAAGTTGCATGGCAATATATCTCGGAATGGCTATGGAAATGCCATAATAGATAGGCATGGTGGCTGTTTTAAGGAAGGTATATGGTGGGTTTATGGTACCGGTGAAAGTTGCGCGGTACAAAGGAGGCTAGCAATGGTGGAAGGGTGAGAGTGCGTATAATCCATGGACTCAACATTAGTCATAAAGAACTCACATACTTATTGCAAAAATCTATTAGTTATCGAAACAAAGTACTACGTGCATGCTCCTAGGGGGATAGATTGGTAGGAAAAGACCATCACTCATCCCCGACCGCCACTCATAAGGAAGACAATCAAAAAATATCTCATGATCTGACTTCGTTACATAACGGTTCACCATACGTGCATGCTACGGGACTCACAAACCTTAACACAAGTATTTCTCAAATTCACAACTACTCACTAGCATGACTCTAATATCACCATCTTTATATCTCAAAACAATCATAAGGAATCAAACTTCTCATAGTATTTAATGCACTTTATATGAAAGTTTTTATTATATCCCTCTTGGATGCCTATCATATTAGGACTAAATTTATAACCAAAGCAAATTACCATGCTGTTTTAAAGACTCTCAAAATAATATAAGTGAAGCATGAGAGTTCAACAATTTCTATAAAATAAAACCACCGCCGTGCTCTAAAAAGATATAAGTGAAGCACTAGAGCAAAATTGCCTGGATCAAAAGATATAAGTGAAGCACAAAGAGTATTCTAATAAATCACAATTCATGTGTGTCCCTCTCAAAAGGGGTGTACAGCAAGGATGATTGTGGCAAACTAAAAAGCAAAGACTCAAATCATACAAGACGCTCCATGCAAAACACATATCATGTGGTGAATAAAAATATAGCCTCAAGTAAAGTTACCGATAGACGAAGACGAAAGAGGGGATGCCTTCCGGAGCATCCGCAAGCTTAGGCTCTTGTTGTCCTTGAATATTACCTTGGGGTGCCTTGGGTATCCCCAAGCTTAGGCTCTTGCCACTCCTTATTCCATAGTCCATCAAATCCTTACCCAAAACTTGAAAACTTCACAACACAAAACTCAACAGAAAATCTCATAAGCTCCGTTAGTATAAGAAAATAAATCACCACTTTGGTACTGTTGTGAACTCATTCTTTATTTATATTGGTGTAATATCTGCTGTATTCCAACTTTTCCATGGTTCATACCCCCCTATACTACCCATAGATTCATCAAAATAAGCAAACAACACATAGAAAACAGAATCTGTCAAAAACAGAACAGTCTGCGAAGATCCGAATTGTTCTAATACTTATGTAACTCCAAAAATTCTGAAAAATTAGTAAAACATAGGAAATTTGTATATAAATCTCACATAAAAAAACTCAGGGTTTTTCAATGCTCCAGTGAATTATTAAAATTCTGAGACTGGACGAAAAAGTTTTGGTTTTTCAGCAAGATCAAATCAACTATCACCGTAAGCCATCCCAAAGGTCTTACTTGGCACAAACACTAATTAAAACACAAAACCACATCTAACCAGAGTCTATATGAATTATTTATTCAAAAACAGAAAAGAAAAATATTGGGTTGTCTCCCAACAAGCGCTTTTCTTTAAAGCCTTTTAGCTAGGCGTTAATAATTTTGATGATGCTCACATGAAAGATAGCAATTGAAACACGAAAAGAGCATTATGTAGCATGTGCAAAACACATCTAAGTCTAAAATACTTCCTATGCATAGGCATCTTATAGGCAAACAAATTATCAAGGAAAGCAAAAACTAGCATATGCAAGGAAGAAGAAAGAAACAATAGCAATCTCAACATAACGAGAGGCAATTTAGTGACATGAAAATTTCTACATCCATATTTTCCTCTCTCATAATAATTACATGTAGGATCATAATCAAATTCAACAATATAGCTATCACATAAAATATTCTCTACATGATCCACATGCATGCAAAGTTGACACTCTTCCAAAACAGTGGGATTATCATTAACTAAAGTCATGACCTCTCCAAACCCACTTTTATCAAAAATTCCATAAGATTGAATATTCTCCAAATATGTGGGATCTAAAGTTGACACTCTTCCAAGCCCACTTTCAATATTATTGCAAACATTATTATCAATCTCATATTCATCATGGGGCTTAAATAAATTTTCAAGATCATAAGAAGAATCACCCCAATCATGATCATTGCAACAAGTAGTAGACATAGCAAAATTAGCATCCCCAAGCTTAGGGTTTTGCATATTTTTAGCACAATTGACATTAATAGAATTTATAATAACATCATTGTAATCATGCTTTTCATTCAAAGATCTATCGTGAATCACTTTATACTTTCCTTCTTTCAACACTTCATCAAAATTTTCAGATTCATGAATTTCAAGCAAAACTTCATAAAGATAATCTAGTGCACTCAAATCACTAGAAATTGGTTCATCATAATTGGATCTCTTAAAAAGATTAGCAAGTGGATGAGGATCCATAAACTTTTAGCAAGCGAAGATGCAAGCAAAAAGAAGGCACATGGTAACACAAGCAAACAAAAGATCTAACGAGAAAAAGGCAAACAAAAAAGAGGGCGAATAAAAGGCAAATCTTTTCGAAAATTGTTTTAGAAGTGGGGGAGAGGAAAACGAGAGGCAAATGGTGAATAATGTAATGCAAGAGATAGAGTTTATGATGGGTACTTGGTATGGCTTGACTTGGCGTCGATCTCCCCGGCAACGGCGCCAGAAATTCTTCCTGCTACTTCTTGAGCTTGTGTTGGTTTTTCCCTTGAAGAGGAAAGGGTGATGCAGCAAAGTAGAGATTGTAGGAGATATGCCCTAGAGGCAATAATAAATGTTATTGATTATCTCCCTGTTCATAATTAGGTTTATGTTCCATGCTATAACTACAATGATTCTTGAGTCTACAAATAAAACGAGGCTTGGAGGGAAACTCATGTGCACATGTGGGATAATAAACGGTAAAATGTATTCCTAGTCTATCCTCTAATACTAGCTCAAGTGTTGCATGATGGTTTTGTTTTCCTGATCATGGGCATGTCTATGCCAGCAATTTTGAGGGCACAATGTTAGAGGAACATTTGTGTTGAATCGACCCAAATTGATGTTATGCTATGAGATTCATTCATCACAAGTTAATGGTTAATAACACAGAGATGGTTAACGTTTGCATAATCCTCAGACCATGAGAGTATCAAGTTTCTTCATGCTTGATTCATGAACTTTGGCCCCCCCCCCCCCCCCCCCCCCCCCCCCCCCCCCCCCCCCCCCCCCCCCCCCCCCCCCCCCCCCCCCCCCCCCCCCCCCCCCCCCCCCCCCCCCCCCCCCCCCCCCCCCCCCCCCCCCCCCCCCCCCCCCCCCCCCCCCCCCCCCCCCCCCCCCCCCCCCCCCCCCCCCCCCCCCCCCCCCCCCCCCCCCCCCCCCCCCCCCCCCCCCCCCCCCCCCCCCCCCCCCCCCCCCCCCCCCCCCCCCCCCCCCCCCCCCCCCCCCCCCCCCCCCCCCCCCCCCCCCCCCCCCCCCCCCCCCCCCCCCCCCCCCCCCCCCCCCCCCCCCCCCCCCCCCCCCCCCCCCCCCCCCCCCCCCCCCCCCCCCCCCCCCCCCCCCCCCCCCCCCCCCCCCCCCCCCCCCCCCCCCCCCCCCCCCCCCCCCCCCCCCCCCCCCCCCCCCCCCCCCCCCCCCCCCCCCCCCCCCCCCCCCCCCCCCCCCCCCCCCCCCCCCCCCCCCCCCCCCCCCCCCCCCCCCCCCCCCCCCCCCCCCCCCCCCCCCCCCCCCCCCCCCCCCCCCCCCCCCCCCCCCCCCCCCCCCCCCCCCCCCCCCCCCCCCCCCCCCCCCCCCCCCCCCCCCCCCCCCCCCCCCCCCCCCCCCCCCCCCCCCCCCCCCCCCCCCCCCCCCCCCCCCCCCCCCCCCCCCCCCCCCCCCCCCCCCCCCCCCCCCCCCCCCCCCCCCCCCCCCCCCCCCCCCCCCCCCCCCCCCCCCCCCCCCCCCCCCCCCCCCCCCCCCCCCCCCCCCCCCCCCCCCCCCCCCCCCCCCCCCCCCCCCCCCCCCCCCCCCCCCCCCCCCCCCCCCCCCCCCCCCCCCCCCCCCCCCCCCCCCCCCCCCCCCCCCCCCCCCCCCCCCCCCCCCCCCCCCCCCCCCCCCCCCCCCCCCCCCCCCCCCCCCCCCCCCCCCCCCCCCCCCCCCCCCCCCCCCCCCCCCCCCCCCCCCCCCCCCCCCCCCCCCCCCCCCCCCCCCCCCCCCCCCCCCCCCCCCCCCCCCCCCCCCCCCCCCCCCCCCCCCCCCCCCCCCCCCCCCCCCCCCCCCCCCCCCCCCCCCCCCCCCCCCCCCCCCCCCCCCCCCCCCCCCCCCCCCCCCCCCCCCCCCCCCCCCCCCCCCCCCCCCCCCCCCCCCCCCCCCCCCCCCCCCCCCCCCCCCCCCCCCCCCCCCCCCCCCCCCCCCCCCCCCCCCCCCCCCCCCCCCCCCCCCCCCCCCCCCCCCCCCCCCCCCCCCCCCCCCCCCCCCCCCCCCCCCCCCCCCCCCCCCCCCCCCCCCCCCCCCCCCCCCCCCCCCCCCCCCCCCCCCCCCCCCCCCCCCCCCCCCCCCCCCCCCCCCCCCCCCCCCCCCCCCCCCCCCCCCCCCCCCCCCCCCCCCCCCCCCCCCCCCCCCCCCCCCCCCCCCCCCCCCCCCCCCCCCCCCCCCCCCCCCCCCCCCCCCCCCCCCCCCCCCCCCCCCCCCCCCCCCCCCCCCCCCCCCCCCCCCCCCCCCCCCCCCCCCCCCCCCCCCCCCCCCCCCCCCCCCCCCCCCCCCCCCCCCCCCCCCCCCCCCCCCCCCCCCCCCCCCCCCCCCCCCCCCCCCCCCCCCCCCCCCCCCCCCCCCCCCCCCCCCCCCCCCCCCCCCCCCCCCCCCCCCCCCCCCCCCCCCCCCCCCCCCCCCCCCCCCCCCCCCCCCCCCCCCCCCCCCCCCCCCCCCCCCCCCCCCCCCCCCCCCCCCCCCCCCCCCCCCCCCCCCCCCCCCCCCCCCCCCCCCCCCCCCCCCCCCCCCCCCCCCCCCCCCCCCCCCCCCCCCCCCCCCCCCCCCCCCCCCCCCCCCCCCCCCCCCCCCCCCCCCCCCCCCCCCCCCCCCCCCCCCCCCCCCCCCCCCCCCCCCCCCCCCCCCCCCCCCCCCCCCCCCCCCCCCCCCCCCCCCCCCCCCCCCCCCCCCCCCCCCCCCCCCCCCCCCCCCCCCCCCCCCCCCCCCCCCCCCCCCCCCCCCCCCCCCCCCCCCCCCCCCCCCCCCCCCCCCCCCCCCCCCCCCCCCCCCCCCCCCCCCCCCCCCCCCCCCCCCCCCCCCCCCCCCCCCCCCCCCCCCCCCCCCCCCCCCCCCCCCCCCCCCCCCCCCCCCCCCCCCCCCCCCCCCCCCCCCCCCCCCCCCCCCCCCCCCCCCCCCCCCCCCCCCCCCCCCCCCCCCCCCCCCCCCCCCCCCCCCCCCCCCCCCCCCCCCCCCCCCCCCCCCCCCCCCCCCCCCCCCCCCCCCCCCCCCCCCCCCCCCCCCCCCCCCCCCCCCCCCCCCCCCCCCCCCCCCCCCCCCCCCCCCCCCCCCCCCCCCCCCCCCCCCCCCCCCCCCCCCCCCCCCCCCCCCCCCCCCCCCCCCCCCCCCCCCCCCCCCCCCCCCCCCCCCCCCCCCCCCCCCCCCCCCCCCATACAAAAAAACAATAGTTTTATGTAAGGACATGCTTAATAGATAGATGTACAATGTACTTAATACAGGAACGCGTGTCACATTAACAGGTATAATGTATAAGCTCAGCAGAATAGCACATGCACTTGAACCAGATTGGAAGAATAACAATCTAGACACCATATTCAACATGCAACCACATATCACGCTGCCAAGTTAGAGCAAGCACTTGCGATGCTAGTGTTGGGGAAATGCGGTAATCAACTACAGAGCTACGTTCACTATCTTCATCTAGCCTTGCTGTTTCTTGAGAATCATGTCGGGAGGCTGACGCTGCATTCTTTAAATGAGTAGTCCACTTGCCTGACTGCCTCATCATAAGTGATTGATGCGGGATATACAAGAACATTAGTGATGTAAGAACATGGTTAATAAACAGATGTACTAGTATATACCAAAAACAGAAAGGCATGTCATATTCAAAGGTATAATGTGTAAGCTAAGCAGATGCAATTTAACCAAATTGAAGGCAATATAAGCTAGACATCCGACTGGAGTGGTGAGCATGATCATCTAGGACTTGAGAGCCTGGTGGGAGGCGGGCTCCTTCGCCACCATCGTGGCTTTTTAGTTGGCTTCCAGGTGATGCCTGTCTTTGCAGGGCTTGTCACTGGCTCGGCCAGTGCCCTGACTAGCTATTTGTCTTCTGGTGCTCACGGGATGGTGGTTCATGTAAAAAATATATTTCCTTATCTTAATAAAGACCGAGTTCGGCCTTTCGAATACAAGCTAGACACCATATGGAACATGCACCACATATGACACCGCGAAGTTAAAGCAAGCACCTGAGATGGTGGTTCATTGCGAGTGAGGTCATCAACTCCAGAGCTACGTTTACCTTCTCCATCTGCTGACACAACACCCTTTATAGCATTGTAACGTGTCATGCTTACCCGCGTAGAAAGCTAGAGCAACTTCTCTCTTTTCTTTTATACTTCTCTCAAGGCGGACTCTAAAATACCCTTGCATAAAAACACAATAGTGAGAGTATGGGTCCCCCCCCCCCCCCCCCCCCCCCCCCCCCCCCCCCCCCCCCCCCTATAAACTAAGCAGAATAGCACATGCAATTTAACCAGATTAGAAGAATTACAAACTAGACACCATATGCAACATGCAACCACATATCACGCTGCCAAGTTAGAGCAAGCACCTGCGATGCTAGTGTAGGGGAAATGCGGTAATCAACTATAGAGCTACGTTCACTATCTTCATCTAGCCTTGCTGTTTCTTGAGAATGATGTGGGGAGGCTGACGCTGCATTCTTTAAATGAGGATCTTTTATCACAGTAGTCCACTGGCCTGACTGCCTCATCATAAGTGATTGATGAGGGATACACAAGAACATTAGTTTGATGTAAGAACATGGTTAATAGACAGATGTACTAGTATGTACCAAAAATAGGAAGGCGTGTCATATTCAAAGGTATAGTGTGTAAGCTAAGCAGATGCAATTTAACCAAATTGGAAGCAATACAAGCTAGACATCCGGCTGGAGTGGTGAGAATGATCATCTAGGACCTAAGAGCCTGGTGGGAGGCGGGCTACTTCGCCACCATCGTGGCTTTTTAGTTGGCTTCCAGGTGATGCATGTCTGTGCTGGGCTTGTCACTGGCTCGGCCAGTGCCCTGACTAGCTATTTGTCTTCTCGTGCTCCCGGGATGGTGGTTCATGTAAAAAATATCTTTCCTTATCTTGATAAAGACCGACTTCGGCCTTTCGAATACAAGCTAGACACCATATGCAACATGCAACCACATATGACACCGTGAAGTTAAAGCAAGCACCTGGGATAGTGGTTCACGGCAAGCGAGATCATCAACTCCAGAGCTACGTTCCCCGTCTCCATCTGCTGACACTACACTCTTTAAAGCCTTCAAGCGTGTCTGGCCTAGCCGCGTACCACGCTCGAGCAACTTCTCTCTATTCTTTTCTGCTTCTGTCAAGGCAGGGTCTGAAATACCCTTGCATAAAAACACAATAGTGAGAGTATGGGTGAAGTGTGTGCAGAACTAGTGCACTGTAAAAGTAGCAGATAGCAGGTGGCTGAAAAATAAATGACAGGAGACATATGATAGCTCTACAACATTGCATGGCAAACAAAATTAGATTCTACTCCGTATGATTTTGTAATATATGAGCATAGGAAATGCAGGTACTCCTCTAGCACACCACCACATGTGGTCCTATCAAGATAACAGTCGACTGAAAATAAATAGGTCGGTCGATTTTTTTTATGAACCGTCCGATCTATAAGGAACGGGCAGATGGCCTTCGTCTACCTCCCGCCAGTCACTGTTGATGATCTTTCTCGAACCGCCAGTGACCACCGGCCCAGACCCCTGCCTCCGCCGCCCCGCCCTCCCCTCGACCTCACACCACCGCCGTGCTTGGCAGTGCCCCCAGGCCATCCCTTTAATCTCGGCCGACGTCCAGATCCGCCAGCAGCTCTAGGCCCCACACGCTCCTAAGATCAATACCGAGGCGCTGCTTCCCCGGCTTAATAGGCGGACTAGCGCCTGTTACGCCAGGGAATGCTTCCGTTAATTGGGAATCAACTGACCAGGAATTGAAATCCAGGGGGGCGACGGACCTCTAGCTAAGGTGAAATAGTATATGAGGAGAAACCTTGTGCATCGCGAGTAACTAGGAACATCTAGTATCAAGAAGAAGCGGTCAACTAGTGTCTTCTGTGGGATGAATACCGTGCAAGCAGACACGTAAGATTTGCATGAATAAGGGAAGAGGAGTACCTTTTTTAGTTGCCGGTGTGGTCGCCTCCACATGTCGCGCCGATCTTCTTCTTTTTGCCGGGGAAACCGATGTTCTGGAGGAGGGTGCAGGCTTGGACGAACCCATGGCCAAATTGTTGACTGTGTTGCCGTGGCTGTATGTCGGCGGAGGGGAAGCAGATCCGAGGCGGCGAAGGACGGCGTAGCAGGAATAGCTCCGGTGCGGTGGGGGGTGGCGAAGTAGGAGCGGCAACGGTGAGGCGCAGGACGGCGTGGTTGAACTGGCTCGGGTACGGACGGCTCGGCCTCGGCTTCAACTACTAGCCATGGAGGGCGTTGCGGTTGAGGTTGCGGTGGACGACGACGTCGGGGTATCGGCTCCCCCCCCCCCCCCCCCCCCCCCCCCCCCCCCCCCCCCCCCCCCCCCCCCCCCCCCCCCCCCCCCCCCCCCCCCCCCCCCCCCCCCCCCCCCCCCCCCCCCCCCCCCCCCCCCCCCCCCCCCCCCCCCCCCCCCCCCCCCCCCCCCCCCCCCCCCCCCCCCCCCCCCCCCCCCCCCCCCCCCCCCCCCCCCCCCCCCCCCCCCCCCCCCCCCCCCCCCCCCCCCCCCCCCCCCCCCCCCCCCCCCCCCCCCCCCCCCCCCCCCCCCCCCCCCCCCCCCCCCCCCCCCCCCCCCCCCCCCCCCCCCCCCCCCCCCCCCCCCCCCCCCCCCCCCCCCCCCCCCCCCCCCCCCCCCCCCCCCCCCCCCCCCCCCCCCCCCCCCCCCCCCCCCCCCCCCCCCCCCCCCCCCCCCCCCCCCCCCCCCCCCCCCCCCCCCCCCCCCCCCCCCCCCCCCCCCCCCCCCCCCCCCCCCCCCCCCCCCCCCCCCCCCCCCCCCCCCCCCCCCCCCCCCCCCCCCCCCCCCCCCCCCCCCCCCCCCCCCCCCCCCCCCCCCCCCCCCCCCCCCCCCCCCCCCCCCCCCCCCCCCCCCCCCCCCCCCCCCCCCCCCCCCCCCCCCCCCCCCCCCCCCCCCCCCCCCCCCCCCCCCCCCCCCCCCCCCCCCCCCCCCCCCCCCCCCCCCCCCCCCCCCCCCCCCCCCCCCCCCCCCCCCCCCCCCCCCCCCCCCCCCCCCCCCCCCCCCCCCCCCCCCCCCCCCCCCCCCCCCCCCCCCCCCCCCCCCCCCCCCCCCCCCCCCCCCCCCCCCCCCCCCCCCCCCCCCCCCCCCCCCCCCCCCCCCCCCCCCCCCCCCCCCCCCCCCCCCCCCCCCCCCCCCCCCCCCCCCCCCCCCCCCCCCCCCCCCCCCCCCCCCCCCCCCCCCCCCCCCCCCCCCCCCCCCCCCCCCCCCCCCCCCCCCCCCCCCCCCCCCCCCCCCCCCCCCCCCCCCCCCCCCCCCCCCCCCCCCCCCCCCCCCCCCCCCCCCCCCCCCCCCCCCCCCCCCCCCCCCCCCCCCCCCCCCCCCCCCCCCCCCCCCCCCCCCCCCCCCCCCCCCCCCCCCCCCCCCCCCCCCCCCCCCCCCCCCCCCCCCCCCCCCCCCCCCCCCCCCCCCCCCCCCCCCCCCCCCCCCCCCCCCCCCCCCCCCCCCCCCCCCCCCCCCCCCCCCCCCCCCCCCCCCCCCCCCCCCCCCCCCCCCCCCCCCCCCCCCCCCCCCCCCCCCCCCCCCCCCCCCCCCCCCCCCCCCCCCCCCCCCCCCCCCCCCCCCCCCCCCCCCCCCCCCCCCCCCCCCCCCCCCCCCCCCCCCCCCCCCCCCCCCCCCCCCCCCCCCCCCCCCCCCCCCCCCCCCCCCCCCCCCCCCCCCCCCCCCCCCCCCCCCCCCCCCCCCCCCCCCCCCCCCCCCCCCCCCCCCCCCCCCCCCCCCCCCCCCCCCCCCCCCCCCCCCCCCCCCCCCCCCCCCCCCCCCCCCCCCCCCCCCCCCCCCCCCCCCCCCCCCCCCCCCCCCCCCCCCCCCCCCCCCCCCCCCCCCCCCCCCCCCCCCCCCCCCCCCCCCCCCCCCCCCCCCCCCCCCCCCCCCCCCCCCCCCCCCCCCCCCCCCCCCCCCCCCCCCCCCCCCCCCCCCCCCCCCCCCCCCCCCCCCCCCCCCCCCCCCCCCCCCCCCCCCCCCCCCCCCCCCCCCCCCCCCCCCCCCCCCCCCCCCCCCCCCCCCCCCCCCCCCCCCCCCCCCCCCCCCCCCCCCCCCCCCCCCCCCCCCCCCCCCCCCCCCCCCCCCCCCCCCCCCCCCCCCCCCCCCCCCCCCCCCCCCCCCCCCCCCCCCCCCCCCCCCCCCCCCCCCCCCCCCCCCCCCCCCCCCCCCCCCCCCCCCCCCCCCCCCCCCCCCCCCCCCCCCCCCCCCCCCCCCCCCCCCCCCCCCCCCCCCCCCCCCCCCCCCCCCCCCCCCCCCCCCCCCCCCCCCCCCCCCCCCCCCCCCCCCCCCCCCCCCCCCCCCCCCCCCCCCCCCCCCCCCCCCCCCCCCCCCCCCCCCCCCCCCCCCCCCCCCCCCCCCCCCCCCCCCCCCCCCCCCCCCCCCCCCCCCCCCCCCCCCCCCCCCCCCCCCCCCCCCCCCCCCCCCCCCCCCCCCCCCCCCCCCCCCCCCCCCCCCCCCCCCCCCCCCCCCCCCCCCCCCCCCCCCCCCCCCCCCCCCCCCCCCCCCCCCCCCCCCCCCCCCCCCCCCCCCCCCCCCCCCCCCCCCCCCCCCCCCCCCCCCCCCCCCCCCCCCCCCCCCCCCCCCCCCCCCCCCCCCCCCCCCCCCCCCCCCCCCCCCCCCCCCCCCCCCCCCCCCCCCCCCCCCCCCCCCCCCCCCCCCCCCCCCCCCCCCCCCCCCCCCCGGCCCGACGTCCAAAGGTCTAAACCGGGGTAGGTTTGTAGCTTCATCTAGATGCCACGCAACCACCTCCGAAAAACATTCATACACAATGGCCGCCTAAGCACACATGCGCGCGACTGAAATCGCTCCCGCCCACTATTTGGGACACCTGGGATTACCATCCTACCCCCGACCCACAGTAGGTCCAAAATTTAAGAGGGGGGCAAAGTTTGTACTTTCCCCAAATTTCAAACAAGCGCGTCCCATCTTCTGTTCAAAAAAGCCAAAAACAAGCGCGTCCCAGACCAAAACATGGTTCTCCCCCTCCCCCCCGCCCACCCGCCCAATTCCCCATTCGTACTCCGTGGGCGCAAAAACTACCTCTCCACCAGCCGCGAAACCCCGGCGTCCTCCGTCCGCCACCCCATCCCACCCATCAACCGCCGCCCTCCTCCATCACGCCGGAGCCGATACCCCGACGTCGTCGTCCATCGCAACCTCAACCGCAACGCCCTCCACGGCTAGTAGTTGAAGCCGAGGCCGAGCCGTCCGTACCCGAGCCAGTTCAACCACGCCGTCCTGCGCCTCACCGCTGCCGCTCCAACTTCGCCACCCTCCACTGCACCGGAGCTGTTCCTGCTACGCCGTCCTTCGCCGCCTCGGATCTGCTTCCCCTCCGTCGATATACGGCCATGGCAACACAGTCAACAATTTGGCCATGGGTTTGTCCAAGGATCGACGGTTCTCCAAAACATCGGTTCCCCCGGGAGAAAAAAGAAGATCGCCGCGACATATGGAGGAGACCACACTGGCAACCGATAAGGGTACTCCTCTTCCCTTATTCATGCAAATCTTACATGTCTGCTTGCACGGTATTCATCCCACAGAAGACACTAGTTGACCGCTTCTTCTTGATACTAGATGTTCCTAGAAACTCGCGATGCACAAGGTTTCTCCTCATATACTATTTCACCTTAGCTAGAGGTCCGTCGCCCCCCTGAATTTCAATTCCTGGTCAGTTGATTCCCAATTAACGGAAGCATTCCCCGGCATAATAGGCGCTAGTCCACCTATTACGCCGGGGAAGCAGCGCCTCGGTGTTTATCTTAGGGGCGTGTGGGGCCTAGAGCTACTGGCGCCCGATCTGGAGGTCGGCCGGGATTAAAGGGATGGCCTGGGGGCGCTGCCAAGCACGGCGGTGGTGTGAGGTCGAGGGGAGGGCGGGGCAGCGGAGGCAGGGGTCTGGGCCGGTGGTCGCTGGCGGTTCGAGAAAGATCGTCAACAGTGACTGGCGGGAGGTAGACGAAGGCCATCTGCCTGTTCCTTATAGATCAGACGGTTCATTAAAAAAAATTGACTGACCTATTTATTTTCAGTCGACTGTTATCTTGACATGACCACATGTGGTGGTGTGCTGGAGGAGTACCTGCATTTCCTGTGCTCATATATTAGAAAATCATACGGAGTAGAATCTAATTTTGTTTGCCATGCAATGTTGTAGAGCTATCATATGTCTCCTGTCATTTATTTTTCAGCCACCTGCTATCTGCTACTTTTACAATGCACTAGTTCTGCACACACTTCACCCATACTCTCACTATTCTGTTTTTATGCAAGGGTATTTCAGACCCTGCCTTGACAGAAGCAGAAAAGATAAGAGAGAAGTCGCTCCAGCGTGGTACGCGGCTAAGCCAGACACGTTTCAAGACTATAAAGGGTGTAGTGTCAGCAGATGGAGATGGGGAACGTAGCTCTAGAGTTGATGATCTCGCTCGCCATGAACCACCATCCCAGGTGCTTGCTTTAACTTCACGGTGTCATATGTGGTTGCATGTTCCATATGGTGTCTAGCTTGTATTCGAAAGGCCGAAGTCGGTCTTTATTAAGATAAGGAAAGATATTTTTTTACATGAACCACCATCCCGTGAGCACCAGAAGACAAATAGCTAGTCAGGGCACTGGCCGAGCCAGTGACAAGCCCAGCAAAGAGAGGCATCACCTAGAAGCCAACTAAAAAGCCGCGATGGTGGTGAAGCAGCCCGCCTCCCACCAGGCTCCCAGGTCCTAGATGATCATGCTCACCACTCCAGCCGGATGTCTAGCTTGTATTGCTTCCAATTTGGTTAAATTGCATCTGCTTAGCTTACACATTATACCTTTGAATATGACATGCCTTTCTATTTTTGGTACATACTAGTACATCTGTGTATTAACCATGTTCTTACATCAAACTAATGTTCTTGTGTATCCCTCATCAATCACTTATGATGAGGCAGTCAGGCAAGCAGAATACTCCTCATTTAAATAATGCATCGTCAGCCTCCCGACATGATTCTCAAGAAACAGCAAGGCTAGATGAAGATAGTGAACGTAGCTCTGTAGTTGATTACCGCATTTCCCCTACACTAGCATCGCAGGTGCTTGCTCTAACTTGGCAGCGTGATATGTGGTTGCATGTTGCATATGGTGTCTAGATTGTAATTCTTCCAATCTGGTTAAACTGCATGTGCTATTCTGCTTAGCTTATACATTATACCTGTTAATGTGACATGCCTTCCTGTATTTAGTACATAGTACATCTGTCTATTAAGCATGTCCTCACATAAAACTATTGTTTTTTTGTATCCCGCATAAATCAATATGACGAGACACCTTCAGTATATGCAGTGTGATATTAGTTACATCTTTGATATGATTTATAGCATGCGCTGCTTCTAATTTGTTGAAATGCCATTTATGATGGGACACTTTTAACTTGGCAGAGTCATATTGGTTGCATCTTTCACGTGGTGTCTAGCTTGCATTGCTTCTTATTTGGTGAAATGGTTTCTGCTTAGTTTACACAAACAGTTGTGAATATGCCATGCCGTCCTGTTTTTCGTATTGTTCCATCCTGGAATCATGTGTTTGCCTTACATCAAAGTAGTGATTGTCAGCATCATGCACAAATGAGTTCTGAAGAGTGAATTTTATTGCTTTTTCTTGTCGGTTTTACTTGACAATTCAAAATCAATAAAGCGGAAGGAAGTTAGCAAGGCAGCGGATGAAGGTGCTCCTTCCAAATGGAGGGCCTCTACAGATTCTACTCCTCCATCCCCCCAAGATGATTTCCAAGACAACACATGCATAGACACTCAACGTAGTTGTGTTGGTGATGAGCACGTCTCCCCTAGTGCACCATCACAGGTGCTCCCTCTAACTTGGCACTGTTATATGTGGTTGCATGTTATGTATGATGTCTAGCTTGTATTGCTTCTAATTTTGTTGAATTGCATCTGCTTACTTTACACATTATACTTGTGACTAAGACACGTGTTCCTGTTTCTAGAACATACAATATCTGTCTATCACACCATGTTCTTACATCAAAGTACATTTGTTCTGAAGAACTAAATTGTTATTCGTTTTTCTTGTCGGCTTGACTTAACATGGCACAGGGAAAGAGGAAGCAAGACAGAACGACAGGGAAAGGGAAGCGGAACAATCCTTCAGATTCTGCTGGTACTGATGGTGCAATAGAAGGTCAAAGTCCAGCGGAAAATTGTACCGACAGGGTATCCCATGCTACACAAGCTGCAGAACAAGGTTGTACGGTGAGCCCGTGACTGTATAATAACCACAAAACGTAAATGGTGACCGTAATGAGTGGATTCTGAAGTCCAATGTATGTATCGTGCTTTCGCTTCAAATACAATGATCGTCACTGTATATATCGCGAGAGAAAGATGAAACATGCGTGAATGTGCTGGGGGCTTACATTTAGAGGACCTGGAGATAGTTTATGTGCGTACCTGAAAGGGGCGTAGAGGGGGGTATGCGATGGAGAGAGAGATGCTCTTCGTTTCCCCCCCCCCCCCCCCCCCCCCCCCCCCCCCCCCCCCCCCCCCCCCCCCCCCCCCCCCCCCCCCCCCCCCCCCCCCCCCCCCCCCCCCCCCCCCCCCCCCCCCCCCCCCCCCCCCCCCCCCCCCCCCCCCCCCCCCCCCCCCCCCCCCCCCCCCCCCCCCCCCCCCCCCCCCCCCCCCCCCCCCCCCCCCCCCCCCCCCCCCCCCCCCCCCCCCCCCCCCCCCCCCCCCCCCCCCCCCCCCCCCCCCCCCCCCCCCCCCCCCCCCCCCCCCCCCCCCCCCCCCCCCCCCCCCCCCCCCCCCCCCCCCCCCCCCCCCCCCCCCCCCCCCCCCCCCCCCCCCCCCCCCCCCCCCCCCCCCCCCCCCCCCCCCCCCCCCCCCCCCCCCCCCCCCCCCCCCCCCCCCCCCCCCCCCCCCCCCCCCCCCCCCCCCCCCCCCCCCCCCCCCCCCCCCCCCCCCCCCCCCCCCCCCCCCCCCCCCCCCCCCCCCCCCCCCCCCCCCCCCCCCCCCCCCCCCCCCCCCCCCCCCCCCCCCCCCCCCCCCCCCCCCCCCCCCCCCCCCCCCCCCCCCCCCCCCCCCCCCCCCCCCCCCCCCCCCCCCCCCCCCCCCCCCCCCCCCCCCCCCCCCCCCCCCCCCCCCCCCCGGGAGACCCATGGATGACTAGTCGTACAAGACAAAGATAGCATAATTGTGAAGTACTCTATGTCCACTAACAAAGACGGCTAGGATTTGTAACCCTAGGTTCTCGGACTAAGGTAACCCCTTTATCTCTGATATTACTATTCATCCAACCTAACTATAAGGGGCATCCTACATAATGCTTTGCTAGAATCATACTCGTCGATTAGGAAGAGAGCTGTGAGACAATGCGTGATATACAGGCCTAAAGATAATGTGCGTACAGGAGACACGTAGGCAGGTCTATGTATATAGAAAGGGTTGATGGGGATTGTGCGTGTGTATGCTTGCGAGAGGAGGAGTGCTTGTGATAAAGGTTAGTGAAAACAGTCGTAAATGGTTATGAGAGGGAGGGAGGGTTATATCAAGAGCATGTGTGCGAGAAAGACACCTCGGGAGAGAGTGTGTGAGCATGTGTGAGAGATCACCGATGGAGAGTGAAACTACACGTTAAATACTGCTGCACACATTGATTAAAGATATAAATTGTATCCAAATATTAGGATGGGATCATGATATTTGCAATTCGCATAAGGAACGGTCATTGATCCATTAGACATCTAGATTCTATTGAATTTGAGCATGTCTATGTTATTATTCGACACAATTGATCCACATAGTTAGTATTTAGAACTCTAGACAATGCATCGCTTTAGCAATCGAATATAAACGTGAGTATAGTTCATGTTGTGTCTGTAAAGCACATTATACATACGAAAGTTACACAATGAACATTATAAATAGCTGCCTATGAACTAGCATACATTTGAATTCAACTTAAGGTGGTTTAAAAAATTGAATTCAACATGAAGTCCATTCAATTATTTGAATTTGATATAATGGCATTTGTAAATCATACCTAAATCATGGCGGCACCAATCTTTGCTCTGATTTTGTGCATAATAGCATATGTAGTCGTGTACAAAACATATTCAAATTTAGCTCCTCCATTCCAAAATAATCGTAGTTATAGGATTTTCAAGTGTCAAAATTTCAAAAAGAAGCGGATAATTTAGTGAGGTTTTCAAACATACCAGGTCAAATTTAACGTTGTCTATTTAGGTCAATCCTCAAAGTTCAAGAGTACTCTAAACGTGAATGCTTGTGTTTCAAAATTTTGAATGAAGCGCCAAAAGAGCCTCTACTCGCCCAAAACCGCGTGAGACCAATGTTTGGTAGTACAAGGAAATTACTTTTCTAATAACTCCGACCCGTGAAACCTACCGACCCGACGTCCAAAGGTCTAAATGGGGTAGGTTTGTAGCTTCATCTAGATGCCATGCAACCGCCTCCGAAAAACATTCATACACAATGGCCGCCTAAGCACACATGCGCGCGGCCAAAATCGCTCCCCCCACTATTCCCCCCCCCCCCCCCCCCCCCCCCCCCCCCCCCCCCCCCCCCCCCCCCCCCCCCCCCCCCCCCCCCCCCCCCCCCCCCCCCCCCCCCCCCCCCCCCCCCCCCCCCCCCCCCCCCCCCCCCCCCCCCCCCCCCCCCCCCCCCCCCCCCCCCCCCCCCCCCCCCCCCCCCCCCCCCCCCCCCCCCCCCCCCCCCCCCCCCCCCCCCCCCCCCCCCCCCCCCCCCCCCCCCCCCCCCCCCCCCCCCCCCCCCCCCCCCCCCCCCCCCCCCCCCCCCCCCCCCCCCCCCCCCCCCCCCCCCCCCCCCCCCCCCCCCCCCCCCCCCCCCCCCCCCCCCCCCCCCCCCCCCCCCCCCCCCCCCCCCCCCCCCCCCCCCCCCCCCCCCCCCCCCCCCCCCCCCCCCCCCCCCCCCCCCCCCCCCCCCCCCCCCCCCCCCCCCCCCCCCCCCCCCCCCCCCCCCCCCCCCCCCCCCCCCCCCCCCCCCCCCCCCCCCCCCCCCCCCCCCCCCCCCCCCCCCCCCCCCCCCCCCCCCCCCCCCCCCCCCCCCCCCCCCCCCCCCCCCCCCCCCCCCCCCCCCCCCCCCCCCCCCCCCCCCCCCCCCCCCCCCCCCCCCCCCCCCCCCCCCCCCCCCCCCCCCCCCCCCCCCCCCCCCCCCACTAGGAACATCTAGTATCAAGAAGAAGCGGTCAACTAGTGTCTTATGTGGCGTGAATACCGTGCAAGCAGACACGTAAGATTTTCACGAATAAGGGAAGAGGAGTACCCTTATCGGTTGCCAGTGTGGTCTCCTCCATATGTCGCGGAGATCTTCTTTTTTCTCCTGGGGGAACCGATGTTTTGGAGAACCATGGATCCTTGGACAAACCCATGGCCGAATTGTTAACTGTGTTGCCGTGGCCGTATATCAGCGGAGGGGAAGCAGATCCGAGGCGGTGAAGGATGGCGTAGCAGGAACAACTCTGGTGCGATGGAGGGTGGCGAAGTTGGAGCGGCAGCGGTGAGGCGTAGGACGGCGTGGTTGAACTGGCTCAGGTATGGACTGCTCGCCCTCGGCTTCAACTACTAGCCATGGAGGGCATTGCAGTTGAGGTTGCGGTGGACGATGACGTCGGGGTATCGGCTCCGGCGTGATGGAAGAGGGCGGCTGTTGATGGGTGGGATGGGGTGGCGGACGGAGGACGCCGGGGTTTCATGGCTGGTGGAGAGGTAGTTTTTGCGCCCATGGAGTATGAATGGGGAATCGGACGGGTGGGCGGGGGAGAGGGGGGAGAACCATGTTTCGGTCTGGGACGCGCTTGTTTTTGGCTTTTTTGAACAGAAGATGGGACATACTTGTTCGAAATTTGGGGAAAGTACAAACTTTGCCCCCTCCTAAATTTCGGACCTACTGCGGGTCGGGGGTAGGATGGTAATCCTAGGTGTCCCAAATAGTGGGCGGGAGCGATTTCAGCCGCGCGCATGTGTGGTTAAGCGGCCATTGTGTATGAATGTTTTTCGGAGGCGGTTGCGTGGCGTCTAGATGAAGCTACAAACCTACCCCTGTTTAGACGTTTGGACGTCAGGCCAGTAGGTTTCACAGGTCGGAGTTATTAGAAAAGTAATTTCCTTGTACTACAAACATTGGTCTCACGCGGTTTCGGGCCAGTAGAGGCTCGTTTGGTGCTTTGTTCGAAATTTCGAAAGACAAGCATTCACGTTTAGAGTACTCTTGAACTTTGAGGATTTACCTAAATAGACAACGTTAAATTTGACATTGTATCTTTGAAAACCTCATTAAATTATCTGCTTCTTTCTGAAATTTTGACACTTGAAAATCCTATAACTACGATTATTTTGGAATGGAGGAGCTAAATTTGAATCTATTTTGTACACGACTACATATGCTATTATGTACAAAATTAGAGCAAAGATTCGTGCCCCCATAATTTAGGTATGATTTACAAATGCCATGATATCAAATTCAAAAAATTTAATGGACTTCATGTTGAATTCGATTTTTTTTAAACCACCTTAAGTTGAATTCAAATGTATGCTAGTTCATAGGTAGCTATTTACAATGTTCATTGTGTAACTTTCGTATGTATAATGTGCTTTACACACACAACATGAACTATACTCACGTTTATATTCGATTGCTAAAGCGATGCATTGTCCGGAGTTCATAATACTAACTATGTGGATCAATTATGTCGAATAAGAACATAGACATGCTCAAATTCGATAGAATCTAGATGTCTAATGGATCGATGACTGTTCCTTACGCGAATTGCAAATATCATGATCCCATCCTAATATTTGGATACAATTTATACCTTTAATCAATGTGTACATCAGTCTTTTACATGTAGTTTCACTCTCCATCGGTGGTCTCTCACACATGCTCACACACTCTCTCCCGAGGTGTCTTTCTCGCACACATGCTCTCGATATAACCCTCCCTCCCTCTCGTAACCACTTAAGACTATTTTCACTAACCTTTATCACAAGCACTCTTCCTCTCGAAAGCATACAGACGCACAATCCCCATCGACCCTTTCTATATACATAGACCTGCCTACGTGTCTCCTGTACACACATTATCTTTAGGCCTGTCTCTCACGCATTGTCTCAAACCTCTCTTCCTAATCGACGAGTATGATTCTAGCAGAGCATTCTGTAGGATGCCCCTTAAAGTTAGGTTGGATGAATAGTAATATCAGAGATAAAGGGGTTACCTTAGTCAGAGAACCTAGGGTTACAAATCCTAGCCAGCTTTGTTAGTGGACACATAGTCCTGCACAATTATGCTATCTTTGTCTTGTACGACAAGTCATCCATGGGTCTCCCTAAATGCGTCACGGGCCGACCAATGTGGCGTTGGACGGAACCGAACGAAGGGCCTCACCTCGACCCACCGGACCTCACGCGGTGACACACCCTCTGCCCCCACATCTCGTTATCTTCTCACACCCACACATACCAACACAGACACCACACACACACAAAAATATTCTCCTGGTGCCTCTATCCACTCCCCCCTTGCATATACACACTCAAGGGAATCTCTCGCCGTGACGTCATATTCGTCTCCCTCTCTAGTCCACTCTCATTTCTCGTGCTATCTCTCCCCCGCCGGCCCCTCTATCCATGCCTCTCTCGAATACATAATACACACACATACCTCTCTAGGCCCTGCCAAATGCATCAACTACACATTCACACTTGTTACATAACGTACCCCATTGATCTAAAAAGCCCCCCCCCCCCCCCCCCCCCCCCCCCCCCCCCCCCCCCCCCCCCCCCCCCCCCCCCCCCCCCCCCCCCCCCCCCCCCCCCCCCCCCCCCCCCCCCCCCCCCCCCCCCCCCCCCCCCCCCCCCCCCCCCCCCCCCCCCCCCCCCCCCCCCCCCCCCCCCCCCCCCCCCCCCCCCCCCCCCCCCCCCCCCCCCCCCCCCCCCCCCCCCCCCCCCCCCCCCCCCCCCCCCCCCCCCCCCCCCCCCCCCCCCCCCCCCCCCCCCCCCCCCCCCCCCCCCCCCCCCCCCCCCCCCCCCCCCCCCCCCCCCCCCCCCCCCCCCCCCCCCCCCCCCCCCCCCCCCCCCCCCCCCCCCCCCCCCCCCCCCCCCCCCCCCCCCCCCCCCCCCCCCCCCCCCCCCCCCCCCCCCCCCCCCCCCCCCCCCCCCCCCCCCCCCCCCCCCCCCCCCCCCCCCTCCATTCAATTATTTGAATTTGATATCATGGCATTTGTAAATCATACCTAAATGATGGGGGCACCAATCTTTGCTCTGATTTTGTACATAATAGCATATGTAGTCGTGTACAAAATAGATTCTAATTTAGCTCCTCCATTCCAAAATAATCCTAGTTATAGGATTTTCAAGTGTCAAAATTTCAAAAAGAAGCGGATAATTTAATGAGGTTTTCAAACATACAAGGTCAAATTTAACGTTGTCTATTTAGGTCAATCCTCAAAGTTCAAGAGTACTCTAAACGTGAATGCTTGTGTTTCAAAATTTCGAACGAAGCGCCAAAAGAGCCTCTACTCGCCCGAAACCGCGTGAGACCAATGTTTGGTAGTACAAGGAAATTACTTTTCTAATAACTCCGACCCATGAAACCTACCGGCCCGACATCCAAAGGTCTAAACCGGGGTAGGTTTGTAGCTTCATCTAGACGCCAAGCAACCGCCTCCGAAAAACATTCATACACAATGGCCGCCTAAGCACACATGCGCGCGGCCGAAATCGCTCCCGCCCACTATTTGGGACACCTGGGATTACCATCCTACCCCCGACCCGCAGTAGGTCCGAAATTTAAGAGGGGGGCAAAGTTTGTACTTTCCCCAAATTTCAAACAAGCGCGTCCCATCTTCTGTTCAAAAAAGCCAAAAACAAGCGCGTCCCAGACCGAAACATGGTTCTCCCCCCTCCCCCCCCGCCCACCCGTTCGATTCCCCAGTCGTACTCCGTGGGCGCAAAAACTACCTCTCCACCAGCCGTGAAACCCCGGCGTCCTCCGTCCGCCACCCCATTCCACCCATCAACCGCCGCCCTCCTCCATCACGCCGGAGCCGATATCCCGACATCATCGTCCACCGCAACCTCAACCGTAACGCCCTCCACGGCTAGTAGTTGAAGCCGAGGCCGAGCCGTCCATACCCGAGCCAGTTCAACCACGCCGTCCCGCGCCTCACCGCTGCCGCTCCAACTTCGCCACCCTCCACCGCACAGGAACTGTTCCTGCTACGCCGTCCTTCGCCGCCTCGGATCTGCTTCCCCTCCGCCGACATACGGCCACGGTAACACAGTCAACAATTTGGCCATGGGTTTGTCCAAGAATCCACGGTTCTCCAAAACATCGGTTCCCCCGGGAGAAAAAAGAAGATCGCCGCGACATATGGAGGAGACCACACTGGCAACCGATAAGGGTACTCCTCTTCCCTTATTCGTGCAAATCTTACGTGTCTGCTTGCACGGTATTCATCCCACAGAAGACACTAGTTGACCGCTTCTTCTTGATACTAGATGTTCCTAGAAACTCACGATGCACAAGGTTTCTCCTCATATACTATTTCACCTTAGCTAGAGGTCCGTCGCCCCCCTGAATTTCAATTTCTGGTCAGTTGATTCCCAATTAACGGAAGCATTCCCCGGCGTAATAGGCGCTAGTCCGCCTATTACGCCGGGGAAGCAGCGCCTCGGTGTTTATCTTAGGGGCGTGTGGGGCCTAGAGCTACTGGCGCCCGATCTGGAGGTCGGCCGGGATTAAAGGGATGGCCTGGGGGCGCTGCCAAGCACGGCGGTGGTGTGAGGTCGAGGGGAGGGCGGGGCGGCGGTGGCAGGGGTCTGGGCCGGTGGTCGCTGGCGGTTCGAGAAAGATCATCAACAGTGACTGGCGGGAGGTAGACGAAGGCCATCTGCCCGTTCCTTATAGATCGGACAGTTCATTAAAAAAATCGACTGACCTATTTATTTTCAGTCGACTGTTATCTTGATATGACCACATGTGGTGGTGTGCTGGAGGAGTACCTGCATTTCCTGTGCTCATATATTACAAAATCATACGGAGTAGAATCTAATTTTGTTTGCCATGCAATGTTGTATAGCTATCATATGTCTCATGTCATTTATTTTTCAGCCACCTGCTATCTGCTACTTTTACAGTGCACTAGTTCTGCACACACTTCACCCATACTCTCACTATTTTGTTTTTATGCAAGGGTATTTCAGACTCTGCTGCTATGAGAGAAGCAAAAAAGAAAAGAGAGAAGTCGCTCCAGCATCGTACGCGGATAGGCCAGACACGTTTCAGCCTTATAATAGGTGCAGTGTCAGCAGATGGAGCCCCCCCCCCCCCCCCCCCCCCCCCCCCCCCCCCCCCCCCCCCCCCCCCCCCCCCCCCCCCCCCCCCCCCCCCCCCCCCCCCCCCCCCCCCCCCCCCCCCCCCCCCCCCCCCCCCCCCCCCCCCCCCCCCCCCCCCCCCCCCCCCCCCCCCCCCCCCCCCCCCCCCCCCCCCCCCCCCCCCCCCCCCCCCCCCCCCCCCCCCCCCCCCCCCCCCCCCCCCCCCCCCCCCCCCCCCCCCCCCCCCCCCCCCCCCCCCCTACAAATGCCATGATATCGAATTCAAATAATTGAATGGACTTCATGTTGAATTTGATTTTTTAAACCACGTTAAGTTGAATTCAAATGAATGCTAGTTCATAGCTAGCTATTTATAATGTTCGCTGTGTAACTTTCGTATGTATAATGTGCTTTACACACACAACATGAACTATACTCACGTTTAAAGCGATGCATTGTCTGGAGTTCAAAATACTAACTATGTGGATCAATTATGTCGAATAATAACATAGACATGCTGAAGAATCTAGATGTCTGATGGATCAATGACCGTTCCTTACGCGAATTGCAAATATCATGATCCCATCCTAATATTTTGATACAATTTATATCTTTAATCAATGTGTACATCAGTCTTTTAGGTGTAGTTTCACTCTCCATCGGTGGTCTCTCACACATGCTCACACACTCTCTCCCGAGGTGTCTTTCTCGCAGACATGCTATCGATATAACCCTCCCTCCCTCATAACCATTTACGACTGTTTTCACTAACCTTTATCACAAGCACTCTTCCTCTCACAAGCATACACACGCACAATCCCCATCGACCCTTTCTATATACATAGAACTGCCTACGTGTCTCCTGTACGCACATGATCTTTAGGCCTGTCTCTCACGCATTGTCTCACACCTCTCTTCCTAATCGATGAGTATGATTCTAGTAGAGCATTCTGTAGGATGCCCCTTAAAGTTAGGTTGGATGAATAGTAATATCCCCCCCCCCCCCCCCCCCCCCCCCCCCCCCCCCCCCCCTTTAAGGGGCATCCTATATAATGCTCTGCTAGAATCATACTCGTCGATTAGGAAGAGAGGTGTGAGACAATGCATGAGAGATAGGCCTAAAGATAATGTTCATATAGGAGACATGTAGTCAGGTCTATGTATATAGAAATGGGTCAATGGGGATTTGTGCGTTTGTATGCTTGTGAGAGGAAGAGTGCTTGTGATAAAGGTTAGTGAAAACAGTCGTAAATGGTTACGAGAGGGAGGGAGGGTTATATCGAGAGCATGTCTGCGAGAAAGACACCTCGGGGGAGAGTGTGTGAGCATGTGTGAGAGACCACCGATGGAGAGTGAAACTACACGTAAAAGACTGATGTACACATTGTTTAAAGATATAAAGTGTATCCAAATATTAGTATGGGATCATGATATTTGCAATTCGCGTAAGGAACGGTCATTGATCCATTAGACATCTAGATTCTATCAAATTGGAGCATGTCTATGTTATTATTCGACATAATTGATCCACATTGTTAGTATTTTGAACTCCAGACAATGCATCGCTTTAGCAATCGAATATAAACGTGAGTATAATTCATTTTGTGTGTGTAAAGCACATTATACATACGGAAGTTACACAATGAACATTATAAATAGCTAGCTATGAACTAGCATACATTTGAATTCAACTTAAGGTGGTTTAAAAAATTCGAATTAAACATGAAGTCCATTCAATTATTTGAATTTGATATCATGGCATTTGTAAATCATACATAAATTATGGGGGCACCAATATTTGCTCTGCTTTTATACATACCCCCCCCCCCCCCCCCCCCCCCCCCCCCCCCCCCCCCCCCCCCCCCCCCCCCCCCCCCCCCCCCCCCCCCCCCCCCCCCCCCCCCCCCCCCCCCCCCCCCACCTAGCTGTGTTGATGATGAGCACGTCTCCCCTAGTGCACCATCACAGGTGCTAGATTCAAATTTAGCTCCTCCATTCCAAAATAATCGTAGCTATAGGAATTTCAAGTGTCAAAATTTCAAAAATAAGCGGATAATTTAATGAAGTTTTCAAACATACAAGGTCAAATTTAACGTTGTCTATTTAGGTCAATCCTCAAAGTTCAAGAGTACTCTAAACATGAATGCTTCTTTTTCAAAATTTCGAACAAAGTGCCAAAAGAGCCTCTACTCGCCGAAAACCGCGTGAGACCAATGTTTGGTAGAAGGAAATTACTTTTCTAACTCCGACCCGTGAAATCTATCGGCTCGACGTCCAAATGTCTAAATCGGGGTAGGTTTGTAGCCTCTTCTAGACACAATGCAACCGCCTCCAAAAAAGGTTCATACACAATGGTCGCCTAAGCACAAATGCGGGGGGCCGAAACGCTCCCGCCCAATATTTGGGACACTTGGGATTACCATCCTACCCCCGACCCATAGTAGGTCCGAAATTTAAGAGGGGGCAAAGTTTGTACTTTCCCCAAATTTCAAACAAGCGCGTCCCATTTGTTCAAAAAAAAGCCAAAAACAAGCGCGTCCCAGACCGAAACATGGTTCTCCCTTAGCTCCCCCCCGTCTGATTCCCCATTCGTACTCCGTGGGTGCCAAAACTACCTCTCCACCAGCCGCGAAACCCCAGCATCCTCCATTCGCCACCCCATCCCACCCATCAACCACCGCCCTCCTCCATCACACCGGAGCCGATACCCCGACGTTGTCGTCCACCGCAACCTCAACCGCAACGCCCTCCACGGCTAGTAGTTGAAGCCGAAGCCGAGCTGTCCGTACTCGAGCCAGTTCAACCACGCCGTCCTGCGCCTCACTGCTGCCGCTCCAACTTCGCCACCGTCCACCGCACCGGAGCTGTTCCTTCTACGCTGTCCTTTGCCGCCTCGGATCTTCTTCCCCTCCATCGACATACGGCCATGGCAACACAGTCAACAATTTGGCCATGGGTTCGTCCAAGGCTGCACCCACCTCCAAAACATCGGTTCCCCCGGCCAAAAGAAGAACATCGCAGCGACATATGAAGGACACAACACTGGCAACCGGAAATGGTACTCCTCTTCCCTTATTCGTGCAAATCTTACATGTCTACTTGCACGGTATTCATCCCACAGAAGACACTAATTGACCGCTTCTTCTTGATACTAGTTGTTCCTAGTAACTCGGGATGCACAAGGTTTCTCCTCATATACTATTTCACCTTAGCTAGAGGTTCATAGCCCCCTAGATTTCAATTCCTGGTCAGTTGATTCTGAATTAACGGAAGCATTCCACGGCGTAACAGGCTCTAGTCCGCCTATTACATCGGTGAAGCAGCGCCTCGTTGTTTATCTTAGGAGCGTGTGGGGCCTAGAGTTGCTGGTGCCTGATCTGGAGGTCAGCCGGGATTAAAGGGTTGGCCTGGGGGCACTGCCAAGCACGGCGGTGGTGTGAGGTCAAGGGGAGGGCGGGGAGGCGGAGGCAAGGATCGATGCCGGTGGTCGCTGGCGGATCGAGAAAGATCGTCAACAGTGACTAGCGGGAGGTAGACGAAGGCCATTTTGCTGTTGCTTATAGATCAGACGGTTCATAAAAAATCGACTGACCTATTTATTTTCAGTCGATTGTTATTTTGATAGGACCAGATGTGGTGGTGTGCTGGAGGAGTACCTGCATTTCCCAGCCATCCATGTGCTCATATATTACAAAATCATACGGAGTAGAATCTAATTTTGTTTGCCATGCGATGTTGTAGAGCTATCATATGTCTCCTGTCATTTATTTTTCAGCCACATGCTATCTGCTACTTTTACAGTGCACTAGTTCTGCACACACTTCACCCATACTCTCACTATTGTGTTTTTATGCAAGGGTATTTTAGACACTACTGCCGAAGCAGAAAAGAAAAGAGAGAAGTCTCTCCAGCATGGTACGCGGCTAGGCCAGACACGTTTCAGCCTTATAAAGGGCGCAGTGTCAGCAGATGGAGACGGTAAACGTAGCTCTGGAGTTGATGACCTCACTCACGATGAACCATCATCCTAGGTGCTTGCTTTAACTTCGCGGTGTCATATGTGGTTGCATGTTGCATATGGTGTCGAGCTTGTATTCGAATGGCCAAAGTTGGTCTTTATTAATATAAGGAAATATATTTTTTACATGAGCCACCATCCCGGGAGCACCAGAAGACAAAATAGCTAGTCAGGGCACTGGTCAAGCTAGTGAGAACCCCAGCACAGACAGGCATCAACTGGAAGCCAACTAAAAAGCCACGATGGTGGCGAAGCAGCCCGCCTCCCACCAGGCTCTTAGGTCCTCGACGATCATGCTTACCACTCCAACCGGATGTGTAGCTTGTATCACTTCCAATTTGGTTAAATTGCATCTGCTTAGCTTACACATTATACCTTTGAATATGACATGCCTTACTGTTTTTGGTACATACTAGTACATTTGTCTATTAACCATGTTCTTACATCAAACTAATGTTCTTGCGTATCCCTCATCAATTACTTATGATGAGACAGTCACCCCAGTCGGTTACTTTGAGAAAAGATCCTCTTTTGAAGAATGCAGTGTTAGCCTCCCCACATGATCCTCAAAAAATAGCAAGGATGGATGAAGATAGTGAACGTAGCTCTGTAGATGATGACCGCATTTCCCCTACACCAGCATCACATGTGATTTCTCTAACTTGGCAGCGTGATATGTGGTTGCATGTTGCATATGGTGTCTAGACTGAAATTCTTCCAATCTGGTTAAATTGCATGTGCTATTCTGCTTAGTTTATACATTATACCTGTTAATGTGGCAAGCCTTCCTATTTTTAGCACATAGTACATCTGTCTATTAAGCATGTCCTTACATAAAACTATTGTTTTTTTGTATCCCGCATGAATCAATATGATGAGTCACCTTTAGTATATGCAGTGTAATATTAGTTGCATCTTTCATATGATTTTAGCTTGCGCTGCTTCTAATCTGTTGAAACGCCATTTATTATGGGACGCTTTTAACTTGGCAGAGTCGTATTGGTTGCATCTTTCATGTGGTATCTAGCTTGCATTTCTTCTTGTTTGTTGAAATGGCTTCTGCTTAGTTTACACAAACAGTTGCGAATATGCCATGTCGTCCTGTTTTCGTAGATATTACATCCTGGTATCATGTGTTTGCCTTACATCAAAGTAGTGATTGTCAGTACCATGCATGAATGATATCTAAAGAGTGAATTTTATTGCTTTTCCTTGTCGGTTTACTTGACAATTCAAAATCAATAAAGCAGAAGGAAAGTAGCAAGGTAG
This sequence comes from Thinopyrum obtusiflorum, assembly GCA_036873465.1. NCBI lineage: Eukaryota > Viridiplantae > Streptophyta > Magnoliopsida > Poales > Poaceae > Thinopyrum > Thinopyrum obtusiflorum. The sequence continues at coordinate 690 of JAAAWM010010385.1, read as the reverse complement.
CGGATGTAGGTGCTCCTTCCAAACCGAGGGCCTCTACAGATTCTACTCCGACACCCCCAAGAAGATTTGCAAGACAACACATGCATAGACACTCAACCTAGCTGTGTTGATGATGAGCACGTCTCCCCTAGTGCACCATCACAGGTGCTCCCTCTAATTTGGCACTGTTATATGTGGTTGCATGTTATGTATGATGTCTAGCTTGTATTGCTTCTAATTTTGTTGAATTCCATCTGCTTACTTGACACATTATACTTGTGAATAATCCATGTGTTCCTCTTTCTAGAACATACAATATCTGTCTATCACACCATGTTCTTACATCAAAGTACTACTGTTGTGTAACCTACAACAATCACTTATCATAAGACATGTTTGACTTGGGCGTGTGATATAGGTTACATCTCGCATTCTTTTCTATCTTGTACTACTTCTAATTTGTTGAAATGGCACTTATGACAAGACCGTTTTCTAGCTCATATGGTGTCTAGAGTTCATTGCTTTTGTTGAAATGTCTTCTCCTTAGTTTACACATCATAAGCTGTGAATATGCATTGGCACTAATGATGAGAGACATTTCACTTGGTAGTGTGATGTTGTTTGCATCTCGCATATGATTTATTTCTTGTACTGCTTCACATTTGTTTAAATGCCATTTATGACGAGACACTGTTAACTTGGTAGAGCGAT
>JAAAWM010010384.1:0-40159 GCA_036873465.1 Thinopyrum obtusiflorum | reverse complement strand
TCACTTTTGCAAATAACCATGAAGGGATTGACAACCCCTTTATCGCGTTGGGTACAAGTTGTTTGATTGTTTGTGCAGGTATTCGGTGATTTGTGCGTTGTCTCCTACCGGATTGATACCTTGGTTCTCAAACTGAGGGAAATACTTATCTCTACTTTGCTGCATCACCGTTTCCTCTTCAAGGGAAAAACCAACGCAAGCTCAAGAAGTAGCAAGACCTCAAAGCTTATCCTTACAGAGCTCGTCTAAGAAAGGAAGAGAGATGCACTTTCATCAGAGGAGATAATTTGCATGTCTTTAAGAGGGGAGAGACATGTTAGCTATCATTTTGCTCTGAGCCTACTTTGCTATAATCTATTCTTCCTCTGATTTTATCTCACCCTACCTACTCTCATCAAATGTTGGATTTAGGGGGAGTGGAAGTTTACGTTTAGGGGAGAAAAATCATTGGAATTTATTGCAAATCCTTAATTCTTTGGGGACATGTCTATATCTCAACACAGTACTCACTCGGTGATACTCACCTATTACATGTCATCCCAGTCTTGGTACTCTTGTGGATCTTGAAATCTCTTTCTTGTCTGAAGTTCTCGTGTGTTATTTAACCATGTTTTCTCAAGTTTGCTTCTTCAAGAGTCAGTTCAAGAAACACAAGGTAAGTATATGCGTCTCTTTCATGTGCATGATTATCTCTTGCTTTTGCACATATTGTTTGCAAGAGGAAATCATAAACATGAAGGTACATCTCTCATCATTTTTGCTCTGATGCATATGGCCAAGATACATGTAACTCACTACTTACTCTGCCATGTTGTGCATTCACATGTGCTTCAATTCTATCATTACATGATTGCACACATGTAGGGGGAGCTCATGCAAGTTACATGTTCTTCCAAAGCTTTACTTACTACTCTTCATATCATTCACTTGAAGCTTTGATGTATGTTGTCATAAATTACCAAAAAGGTGGAGATTGGAAGCATAAGTGATCCCTTGGTGGTTTTGGTAATTAATGTCAACATATCGTTTGTTGGACTAATAGTTTTATCTAGTATATTTCAGATAAGTTCAATAGTGGCGTGGCAAGGACTAGAGGATGTGGAACCCCTTCAAAATTCTAAGGAAAAGGATTGGCAAAAGCTCAAGACTCTTCATTTTTGTTTAAGTGATCCAAGATCACATTGAGTCCATAGGAAAGCCAATACTATCTGATGTGTTGGTTAATTATCTTGTTGCTCAAGTGCTTAGTGATATTGCTCCAAAAACCCCAGCCACTTTCTCTATCCAAATATGTCCAAAACCTAAACTCCAGCTTGGCCCCACCAATTCTTCCTAATCGGAGCCACCAAGTTCATCTGGACTTAGCCATTGCCAAAACCCTAACAATTCGGTTCCACCGATATGGATCTCGGTCTCACCGAGATGGCCTTGCCAGCTCTCTGTTGCTTGTTGCAATTATTTTAGTCTCACCGAGAATTGCAATCGGTCTCACCGAGATGGCTTGACTGATTCTCTGTTGCTTATTGCTTCACTTCAGTCCCACCGAGATGATGTAATCGGTGCCACCGAGATGAAGTTTCCCTAAGCCCTTGAACATCGGTCCCACCGAGATTCCTAACATTCATATTTTTACATAGATCGGTGCCACCGAGTTTTCTGATCGGTGCCACCGAGATGGGTCAATAGTGTGTAACGGTTGGATTTTGTGTGGAGGCTATATATACCCCTTCTTCCTCATTGAGGAGAGCCATCAGAACGTGCCTACACTTCCACCATTCATTTTCTAAAAGATAACCATCTACTCATGTGTTGAGATCAAGAGATTCCATTCCTACCATTTGAACCTTGATTTCTAGCCTTCCCCAAGTTGCTTTCCACTCAAATCCCCCCCCCCCCCCCCCCCCCCCCCCCCCCCCCCCCCGTTGAGTGTTGGGGAGACTATCATTTGAAGCACAAGAGCAAGGAGTTCATCATTGATGTCTACTACACAACTTGTTCTTGTAGACTCGTGTTGGGCCTTCAAGCGCACAGTTTTGTAGGACAGTAGCAAATTTCCCTCAAGTGGATGACCTAAGGTTTATCAATCCATGGGAGGTGTAGGATGAAGATGGTCTCTCTCAAACAACCCTGCAACCAAATAACAAAGAGTCTCTTGTGTCCCCAACACACCAAATACAATGGTAATTTATATAGGTGCACTAGTTCGGCGAAGAGATGGTGATAAAAGTGTAATATGGATGGTAGAAATTTATTTTTATAATCTGAATAAATAAAAACAGCAAGGTAGCAAGTGATAAAACAGAGCACAAACGGTATTGCAATGCTTGAAAACAAGTCCTAGGGTCCGTACTTTCGCTAGTGCAATCTCTCAACAATGCTAATCTAATTGAATCATATAACCATCCCTCAATGTGCGATGAAGAATCACTCCAAAGTTCTTATCTAGCGGAGAACATAAGAAGAAATTGTTTGTAGGGTACGAAACCACCTTAAAGTTATTCTTTCCGTTTGATCTATTCAAGAGTTCGTACTAAAATAACACAAAGTTATTCTTTCCGTTCGATCTATCCAAGAGTTCGTACTAAAATAACACCATACGATACGCATCAACCAACTCTAATGTCACCTAGATACTCCAATGTCACCACAAGTATCCATGACTTAATTATACGATACGCATCAAATAATTTTAGATTCATAATACTCGATCCAACACAAAGAACCTCAAAGAGTGCCCCAAGATTTCTACTGGAGAAACAAGGACGAAAACGTGCATCAACCCCTATGCATAGATTACCCCAATGTCACCTCGGGAATCCGCGAGTTGAGTGCCAAGACATAGATCAAGTGCTCTCAAATCCATAAAAGTATTCAATCAGATAAAACGAAATCTCAAAGGGAAAACTCAATTCATCACAACAAGATAGACAGGGGAAAACACCATATGATCCAACTACATTAACAAAGCCCGCGATACATCAAGATCGTGCCAAATCAAGAACATAAGAGAGAGAGAGATTAAACACATAGCTACTGGTACAAACCCTCAGCCCTGAGGGTGGACTACTCCCTCCTCATCTTGGAGACCATAGGGATGATGAAGATGGCCTCCGGTGATGATTTCCCCCTCCGGCAGGGTGCTGGAACGGGGTCTAGATTGGTTTTTCGTGGCTACAGAGGCTTGCGGCGGCGGAACTTTTGATGGTTTCTCTATTTATAGGATTTTTCAGCATTGGAATCATGCGAAGATGGGCCTCGAGGTGAGCACAACCCACCAGGGCAAGCCAGGCCCCTCTGGCGCGCCGTGGTGGGTTGTTCCCTCCTCGTGGCTCTTCTGGCCCTCCCACAAAGCTTCGGGGGGTCTCTTTTGTTCCAAAAAAATCGTCAAAAAGTTTTAGCTCATTTGGAGAACTTTCATTTCTGCACAAAAAACAACACCACGGTAGTTATGTTAAAAACAGCGTTAGTCCAGGTTAGTTCCATGCAAATCATACCAAAACCATATAAAATTGTTGTAAACATGGCATGAATACTTCATAAATTATAGATACGTTGGAGACGTATCAATCATCAACACACCATCTATTACCTTTTGGAGAGTGGTGTCTCCTAGATTGGTTAGGTGTCGCTTGGGAGCCTCTGACATGGTGTGGAGTTGAACCAAGAAGTTTTTAAGGGCAAGGAGATCTCCTACTTCGTGAAGATCTACCCGAGTGAGGCAAGTCCTTCGCGGACAATGGCCATGGTGGGATAGACAAGGTTGCTTCTTCGTGGACCCTTCGTGGGTGGAGCCCTCTGTGGACTCGCTCAGTCGTTACCCTTCATGGGTTGAAGTCTCCATCAACGTGGACGTACGATAGCACCACCTATCGGAACCACGCCAAAAATCTCCGCATCTCCTTTGCGTTTGCACACTCCAATCCCATCCCTTTACATTCATGTGCTTACATGCTTTACTCTTTCCGCTGCTCATACTCTTGCTATCCTCGTGTAAAATGTATTGTGTGCCCTTTAATATGTGCTAAACTCAACCTTAACTTGAAGAAACTAAAACCTGCCACTTTTACTTGTTAAGGGTCTAATCACCCCCTCCCCCTCTAGACCCCTCTTCTTGATCCTTTCAAGATATCATGATTGGGACACGTGTACATCATGTACTTAAGCCTCCACCAAGCTTGAGCGATGCTTTCTCCTTCACGAGGCCAAAAATTATATATATAATTCCGATCACGATGAACCAGATGCATAGGATAAAACTTTTGATGAAATTCCAATCTCAATTGGTTCCAATCCCACGTTCCAATATCATCACATAGCCTATACCATGTCAACGCCTTTCCCCTCAAAGATAAAGGGAAAAACTTCTTCTTAACTTCATCTCCAGGTAGACCTGCAAGCTTAAATAATCCACAAACTTCATCCACATATATTAAGTGCATATCAGGATGTACTGTCCCATCTCCTGCATAAGGATTAGCTAGCAGTTTCTATATCATACCCGAAGGAATCTCATAATAAATATATTCAGTAGGGGCAGTAGGTTGAGGGGCAACTCTTTGTGCTTCCAGTCGAGGTGAAGATACCCCGAACAAACCCCTCAAAGGATTGTTTTCCATAGTAACAAGTAACAGTAAATTTCAGCACGTAATATAAATGTTTCCCTACCAAATTCCACTCACCAAAGGCGCTTCACTCCCCAGCAACGGTGCAAGAAAAGAGTCTTGATGACCCACAAGTATAAGGGACCAATCGTAGTCCTTTCGAATGTAAGAGTGTTGATGTCGCTTGAACTACGTCGGTATTTCCCCAAATAGGAAGGGATGATGCAGTACAGCTACGGTAGGTATTTCCCTCAGTTATCAAACCAAGGTATCAATCTAGTAGGAGAACCAAGCAACACTATGTAAACGGTACCTACACACAAAGAATAAATACTTGCAACCCGACGCGTAAGAGGGGTTGTCAATCCCTCCACGGTAAAAAGATAGATAAATTTGTGGTAGATTGGATAAATAGATCTCGATAAAACACGAAATAAAATAAATAAATAAATAAAAGTGCAGCAAGGTATTTTTGGGTTTTTGGAACAATATATCTAAAAACAAAAGCAAATAAAAATAGATCTCAAAGCAAATATGATGAAGAATAGACCCGGGGGTCGTAGATTTCACTAGTGGCTTCTCTCGAGAAAATAACATACGGTGGGTAAACAAATTACTGTTGGGCAATTGATAGAACATTGAATAATTATGACGATATCCAAGGCAATGATCATTATATAGGCATCACGTCCAAGATTAGTAGACCGACTCCTGCCTGCATTTACTACTGTTACTCCACACATCGACCGTTATCCAGCATGCATCTAGTGTATTAAGTTCATGGAGAAACGGAGTAATACAATAAGAACGATGACATGATGTAAATGAGATCTATTCATGTAGGAATAGCCCCCATCTTGTTATCCTTAATAGCAATGATACATGCGTGTCTTGCTGCCCCTTCTGTCACTGGGAAAGAACACCGCACGATCAAACCCATCACAAAGCACCTCTTCCCATGGCAAGAAAAATCGATCTAGTTGGCCTAACTAAACCAAAGATTCAAAGAAGAAATACGAGGCTATAAGTAATCATGCATATAAGAGATGAAAGAAGACTTAAATAATATTCACGGATATAGATCTGATCATAAACTAAAGTTCATCGGATCCCAATAAACACACCGCAAAAAAGAGTTACATCAAATAGATCTCCAAGAGACCATTGTATTAAGAATCAAAAAGAGAGAAGAAGCCATCTAGCTACTGCCTACGGACCCGTAGGTCTATGATGAACCACTCATGCATCATCGGAGAGGCACCAATGAGGATGATGACCCCCTCCGTGATGGTGTCTAGATTGGATCTCGTGGTTCTAGAACTTGCGGCGGCTGGAATTGTGTTTCATCGACTTCCCTAGGGTTTCTGGAATATTTGGGTATTTATAGGGCGAAGAGGTGGTGCGGGAGGTCACCGAGGTGGGCACAACCCACTAGGGCATGCCTGGGCTCCTGGGCGCGCCCTGGGGGGTTGTGCTCCCCTCGGGCCTCCCCTCTGGTACTTCTTTGGCCGATCTTGTGTCTTCTGGTCCAGAAAAATTCTCCAAAAAGTTTCGCTGCGTTTGGACTCTGTTTGGTACTGATATTCAGCGAAGTAAAAAACAAGCAAAAAACAGCAACTGGCACTGGGCACTATGTCAATAGGTTAGTCCCAAAAAATGATATAAAGTTGCTATAAAATGAATGTAAAACATCCAGGAATGATAATATAATATCATGGAACAAAAAAATTATAGATACGTTGGAGACGTATTAGCATCCCCAAGCTTAATTCCTGCTCGTCCTCGAGTAGGTAAATGATAAAAACAGAATTTTTGATGTGGAATGTTGCCTAACATGTTCATCACATATTCTTTTCTTTTGTAGTATGGACATATGGACTTTTATATGGTTCAAAGCAATATTCTAGTTTTGACATGAAGATTTTAATACTCAAGCATATCAACAAGCAACCATGTCTTTCAAAATATTAACACTAAAGAAAGTTATCCCTAGCCCATCATGCTCAATCATTGATCCATTCATGAAACACACTAGCATATTAGCTACATCCAATGCTCAAGTACGATCATAGTGCCCCTTAGTTGGTGCTTTATAAGAGAAGATGGAGACTCAAATAAAAATAAAAATTGCATAAAATAAATATATAGGCCCTTCGCAGAGGGAAGTAGGGATTTGTAGAGGTGCCAGAGCTCAAAGCAAAAATTAAGAGATAAAGCATTTTGAGAGGCATACTATCGGTGTCAAAACCGGCAGATCTCGGGTAGGGGGGGGGGGGCCCAAGCTGTGCATCTAAGGATCGATGGTAACAATGGACAATGGGGACATGATGTTTACCCAGGTTCGGGCCCTCTTAATGGAGGTAAAACCCTACGTCCTGCTTGATTGTATTCGATGAGTATAGGGGTTACAAGAGTTGATCTACCTCGAGATCGTAATGGCTAAACCCTAGCTGTCTAGCCTATGATTATTCTGATGGCCTCTATGGACTAAACCCTTCGGTTTATATACACACCGGAGGGGCCCAGGGTTGTACAAAGTTGGTTTACAGAGGAAGGAAAGAGTACATCCGGACACCAAACTTGCCATCCACGCATACAGGAGTCCCACCCGGACACGGGGGATAGCCTTCTGCTTTATCTTCATGGCCCATCAGTCCGGCCCATATCGAATAGACCGGACACCCGAGGACCCCCTAATCCAGGACTCCCTCAGTAGCCCCTGAACTTTCCTTCAATGACGATATAGTATCCGGCTTATGTCTTCGGCTTTGCAAGGCGGGTTCTTCATCATACTCCGGATTGATGACAGTCCGGTTTTGACCTCCATGTTCTGCCTTTATGATTCCTCCCTGTCGTCACCCCGATTTCCACGCGTCGGGCGAATGTGAACAGTCCATGGCTTTTTACAAATAAGCCCCTTATCATGCAAGGGCGGTATCTATATAAGGAGGTTAGATCTCCTAATGTCATCCCATATCGCGCAAAGAGCATCAAAGCAAACCACGAAAAATCAAAACATGGCGAGCGCTCCTGGTTCTTCCTCGCGCCCTCAAATGGGTGATTGGCAAAGCTGCTCAGTGTCTCACCCTCAGCTGAATCAACTTCAGATGCAGGGATATCTCCCTCCCGCAGATTTAGTCTCCGTGCGGGCGGGATTGGCTTCGATTGGCCATGACGTGCTAGCAGAGAACTTCCCCAATCCCAACAAGGAGGAGAGGGTGTGCTTCGTCTCATTTCTTCTGAGGGGCTTAGGATTCCCAATCCACCCCTTCCTCAGAGGTCTATTGGAATTCTATGGGATCCAGCTGCACAACCTCACACCAGGTTCTATTCTGCACATTTCCGGTTTTGTCTCTCTGTGCAAACTATTCTTAGGCTGCGAGGCTCATTTCGAACTATGGAGAAAGTTCTTTTGCCTCGTCCCCCGTCATAAAGGGGGTTCAATATTTGAAGTGGGCGGCGCCGAAGTATGGCGCATAGCCGGATCAGGTTACCTCATCGGAACTCCCAAGAAGGCATCCGAAGAATGGGCTTCGGAATGGTTTTATATCGAGGATATTCCCCTTTCGGACCCAGTTCGACATGGACTCCCCGAATTCTCCATTGCTCCTTTGAAGAAACGCCTCAACTGGCGCCCCCGGAGCCCCAAAGAAGAAGACAGTGCAGAAGTAAAGAGGTTGGTCAGCAAGGTCAGGTTACTTGCCCATTCCGGACTCTCGATAATCGAAGTCATGGCTATCGCGATAAAGCGATGCATCCAGCCCCTTCAGTCCAGAATGACCCCTTTATGGTGTTACAACGGGGAGGACGACGCATCTCGCTATAGGCGCGAGGGCCCGGATACCCCCGCCGCTCTGGCCGCCATTCTGGCAGATCTTTATAAGGGGGAGAAAGAAGAATTCCTCCGTTTAAATTGTCGGAAAGGTTTCTCCATGTATAACCCCATTGAATGGGTGAGTTTTCTAATTATCAGCATTGTCCTACCTCATTATCGAGGCATACTAATCGAATTGTTCTGGTCATCTTTAAAACAGACATGGAGGAAGGTCGTCGAAAATGTGCATTGCCCCTCTCCACAACCAGAGGACTATGCTCGCCACGAAGATCCCGGCCTCTGCGAGGATCCAGATATATTTATAGAGTTTGATGATGGAGTCTTTTATCAAGCAAGCCATGACGGTTCGGAAGTGGCCATTATAGCCGACTACCCCGGCCTCCTCCCTTTCTCTAAGGTAAGTATTCAGAAATCATCCTCAGAAAGAGGAGTCCCCACTTGCACCTCACCCATCACACTGAATCGCGCATTATAGGATCGGCGCTCGGCGAGCCGTACTCCATCGAGGGCGGCCCTAGGAAGGTAGCATCTGCGCAGGGTGAGCCTTTAAAACGAAAGGAAGCCGGGAGCACCGTTGACCCCCCTCCTTCATCAAATAGGTATAACCTTTAATATATGCCTAGGCATAAAACCAGATTGTCATATTTCTCCTCCCATCTTATTCCAGGAGGAGCACACGGTGAACCGTGTCCAAAATCCCTGTTAGCCGATCATCAGCTAATCCGACGCCGGGCTCATCAACCAGGACAAGAGCCAATACGGATGCAGCGCCAACTCATCCACCTCATGAAGATTCGGATGACGTATCCATCACAAATTCTGAAGTAGAGAGCGTGATGAATCATCGACAACTGAAAGAGACCATGCGCACTCCAGCTTTTATGGAGCAAGAATTTAATACCCTCAGCACCGTGGATGCATATATCTGGGCCGCCCGGGACGGACTTGCTGGAGTTGCCCACCTGTTTTCAAAAGATATGCAGGTAATGGTTTGTGTAAATTTAATAGATATATGCCAGTAGCCCTCGAGACTTGAAGCGGTTTAGGCCAACCGATTTAAGTATCGTTATGACCGCAGATCCTCAAAGAGAAGAACAATGCACTATCCCAGGAGCTTGAAGCGAGCCGGACAAAGCTAGACGCCGCCAACACAGAGCTAGAAGAACTGAAGAAGGTCACGATGACCATTGATCAAAAGAACAAACTGGAGGAGAAAAATGATAAGCAAGCCGAAGAGATAAAGAGCTTAAAGGCTCAATTATCGGACGCTCAAAAAGAGAATAAAAAGTTAAAAGGCGGCATATTCAGTATGACCTTTGAACCATCCAAGTTGCTCATATTATCCCGTAATTCAGAGTGTTATAATGTTGCTAGTGCAGGTCTATTAACCGAGTGTCATGAAGAAGAAGTATCTCGATTCTGAGGCAGCGCTTTAAAAGAGCTGTCCGTAGTGCATGAGCGAGCCCAGAAAGCCATGAGAAGTATGGCCAAGGCCTTGTGGCCATCCGATGCCCCTCCAGAAAGTATGGAGGGATTGGCAAACCTGTTCAAAGGTGCCCGGCACCGTTTTGAGCTATGGAAGACGTCAGCATGCCGGGAAGGTGCACGAGAGGCATGGGCAATGGTGAAGACACGCTACACCGGGCTTGATCCGAATCGTATGGCCCGAGTTGGACCGCAGGGACCGGACGGAAAAGAGATTCCCATGAACTTGGTATATGACCAAGTGATGATAGTTGCGAAATATTCGCAAGAAGACTATAGCTTAAGTAGTCTTATAGATGACATAGATAAAGAGTAGGCATTCGATTCAATGTATCAATGTACTTTATCATCGAACTTATCTCCAACCGAACTTGTCAAAATTTGTCATCGCAGGCCTTCGGCTTCAACCTCCAAACCAAGAAGTAGGAGTGTTTCTGGATACCATGTTAGAATGTAATAAACATTCACTATGTCCGGAAACCAGGCAATCCGGTCATGTTGCTCGAACAGACAAATTTTTTTCGGGGAGTTATGTTATATTACTTTTTAATGTAAGAAACATCTTCCAGGGAAAATAGTTCCGTTAAGGGTTCCTTTCCTTGGGTCGACACGCTTAAGTATGCATGCCTAGGCTTTGATCCGAGACACGGGCAACCTATCCCGTGTTTGTTAGAAGAATTACACAAATGTAAATAATCTGTCGTTGTTTGCCGACCAATTATTCCCTTAAGAACGCTAGCTTTCGGCTTCACCCGTCTGAGGTACAGGTCCGGAGTACCCGGTTGTAACAATCGCAGAGGTGCTCCCTTTACACCCTAGCCGAACAATCGGGAACATAGGGTATAAACACAGGAGCGAGGCAACCCGGCTTGGCAAAAACTTAAGTCATAGTGGTGCATATAATGGCAAAAAAATGTATAGAACAAACGACGTAAACAATGTAAGCAACAAGCTTTCAGTAATAAGCTTCGTCAAAGAAGCCCCCAATTATAATGGGGTTTATACATTTAAAGATGTGTACCCCTAACAGTTCGGTAGATCCGAACATACCCTGGGATAAAAGTAGGAAAAAATAAAAAAGAAGAGGAGAAAAAAGGAACCTAATCAAAGAAAGAAAAAAGGATGCGACCGAACTATCCGTAGAATTGTCGGAGCCGAGCAGCGTTCCATGGATTTGGCTCAAGGCGATTATCTGATGCATTACGAAGGCGATAGGCTCCTCCTGTGAGAACTTCATCGATGATGAAGGGGCCCTCCCATCTTGGTTTGAGCTTATCCTTCTTCTTCGGGAGACGCAAGACGAGTTCACCAACGTTATAAGTCCTGGCCTACACTTCTCTGCTTTGGTATCACCTGGGCTGTTCTTGATAAAGTGCGGAACGAGCTTGTGCAATGTCACGCTCCTCTTCGAGACCGTCTAGGTCGTCCTGCCGATCGAGCTCGGCTTCTCGCTCTTCGTACATGCGCACTCGAGGTGAGTCATGAATGATGTCGCAGGGCAGAATAGCTTCTGCGCCGTACACCATGAAAGAAAGGTGTGTATCCGGTTGTCCGGTTAGGTGTAGTCCGCAGCCCCCAGAGCACGGAATCGAGTTCCTCAACCCAGTGTTTATCTGACTCTTGTAGGGAGCGCACCATTCGGGGTTTGATGCCGCTCATTATCAGGCCATTGGCCCGTTCAACCTGACCGTTTGTTTGAGGGTGGTAGATGGATGCATAGTCGAGTTTAATGCCCAAATTAGCACACCAGTTTTTCACCTCGTCAGCTGTGAAATTGGAGCCATTGTCAGTGATGATACTGTGCGGGACACCATAACGGTGTACCATGCCGAATATAAAGTCAATCACTAGTCCTCCTTCAGCCATTTTTACTGGTTTGGCCTCTATCCACTTAGTGAATTTATCCACCATAACCAGTAAATATTTCTTTTTATGGCTTCCCCTTTAAGGGGTCCGACCATATCGAGCCCCCAGACCGCAAAGGGCCAAGTAATGGGGATTGTTCTTAAGGCAGTGGGAGGCATATGACTTTGATTGGCAAAAAGCTGATATCCCACACAACGCTGGACAAGGGATTGTGCGTCTGCTCGGGCCGTTGGCCAGAAAAAACCTGTCCGGAAAGCTTTGCTTATGAGGGCCTGAGCTGCGGCGTGTTGGCCGCCCATACCAGCATGTATTTCAGCCAAGAGTTGCCGTCCCTCCTCTTCGGAGATACACTTTTGGAGAACTCCGGTAGTGCTTTTCTTGTACAGTTCACCTTCGTGAACTTTATAGGCTTTAGAACGTCGAACTATGCAACGGGCCTCATTTTGATCATCAGGAAGCTCCTGCCTATTAAGGTAGGCTAGGAAGGGTTCAGTCCATGGAGCAATTACGGTCATGATCTCATGAGCAGAGGGTGTTATTTCGGTATCCGAACCCTCGATGATACCTGTATCATGTTCGGCTGATGGGGATGTGATCAGGTCCGTACTTGCGTCTCCACTCTCGTCCTGCCATACCACGGATGGCTTGAAGAGCCTTTCCATGAAGGTATTAGGCGGTACGGGGTCGCGCTTGGCGCCCATGCGAGCGAGTATATCCGCTGCCTGATTACTGTCTCTAGCGACGTGATGAAATTCGAGCCCCTCGAACCGAGCTGATATTTTTAATAAGGCGTTTTGATATGCCGCCATTTTTGGATCTTTTGCATCGAACTCTCCATTTACCTGGGATATTGTGAGGTTCGAATTGCCACGCACCTCTAGGCGTTGTATGCCCATGGAGACAGCCATGCGGAGACAATGTAGAAGTGCCTCGTATTCGGCTGCGTTATTGGAGTCCGTATACATGATTTGCAACATGTAGCGGACTGTGTCCCCCGTAGGGGATGTCAAGATGATGCCAGCCCCCAGTCCGGCTAACATTTTAGAACCATCGAAGTACATGATCCAGTTGGAGTAGGAACTGTACTCTTTGGGGAGCTCGGCTTCCGTCCACTCTGCGATGAAGTCGGCCAGCACCTGAGATTTAATAGCTCGCCATGGCTTGTATGTTATTTCAAACGGTAAGAGCTCAATGGCCCATTTAGCTATGCGGCCAGTGGCGTCCATATTATTTATAATGTCATTAAGTGGTACTTCGGATGCCACCGTGATCGAACACTCTTGAAAATAGTGTCGGAGTTTTCGGGATGCCATAAAGACCGCATAAGCTATCTTTTGGTAGTGAGGGTATCGGGATTTGCAGGGTGTAAGGACCTCCGATACGTAATACACTGGCTTTTGGATGGGGAATTTATGTCCCTCCCCCTCGCTCAACGACGAGTACGGCGCTCACTACCTGGTGAGTTGCGGAGATATAAAGCAACATAGGCTCGCCAACACTTAGGACGGCTAGGATTGGATTGCCTGCTAATATGGTTTTTATTTCTTCCAATCCGGCTGTGGCCGCTTCCGTCCATTCAAAGTTGTCAGTGCATCTGAGCAGTCTGTAAAGTGGTAATGTTTTTTCTCCTAATCTAGAGATAAAGCAGCTCAAGGCCGCTACGCACCCTGCTAGCTTTTGGACCTGTTTTAGGTCTGTTGGCGTAGCCAATTGTGACAAGGCTCGGATTTTGGCTGGGTTTGCTTCAATGCCTCTATGGGAGACAATGAACACTAATAGCTTTCCGGCTGGAACGCCAAAGACGCATTTTTCCGGATTGAGCCGTATGTCGTATGCTCGGAGGTTGTCAAATGTGAGGCAGAGATCGTCCACCAATGATTCGACGTGCTTGGTCTTGATGACCACGTCGTCCACATATGCTTCTACTGTCTTGTCGACTTGTTTTTCCAAGCATGTCTGAATCATGTGTTGGTAAGCGGCACCAGCATTTTTTAGCCCAAAAGGCATAGTGTTGAAACAAAAAGGCCCATACGGGGTGATGAATGCCGTTGCGGCCTGGTCGGACTCCTTCATTTTAATTTGATGGTATCCGAAGTAAGCGTCGAGGAAACACAATGAGTCATGTCCCGTGGTCGCGTCAATAATCTGGTCAATGCGTGGCAATGGGAAAGGGTCTTTAGGGCAAGCCTTATTGAGGTCTTTGAAATCGACACAAAGGCGCCAAGACTTGTCCTTCTTCGGCACCATGACCAAGTTGGCTAGCCAATCCGGGTGTTTGATTTCTCTGATGAACCCGGCTTCAAGTAATTTGGCTAGCTCCTCCCCCATAGCTTGTCATCTGGGTTCGGAAAATCGCCGTAGCGTTTGCTTGACTGGTTTGAACCCCTTAATTATGTTGAGGCTGTGTTCGGCCCGTCTACGTGGGATACCGGGCATGTCCGAAGGGTGCCAGGCGAAGATATCCCAATTTTCACATAGGAAAGCACGTAAGGTGGCATCTATCATCGAATCCAGTTGTGCTCCGATGGACGCTGTTTTGTTAGGATCCGCCGGGTGCACTTGAAATTTAACTATTTCATCTGCTGGCTTGAAAGAGGTGGATTTAGGTCTCTTATCGAGAATCACATCATCCCTGTCCACCGTGGATCGTAGGGTGGTTAACTCTTTGGCCGCAAGGGCTTTGGAGAGTGCCTCAAGGGCCAGGGATGCGGTTTTGTTTTCGGCGCGGAGTGATGTATCCGAATCACTTGTAACTGTGATTATTCCATTGGGCCCCAGCATTTTAAGCTTCATGTACCCATAATGGGGTACGGCTTGGAAGCGTAAAAAAGCACCCCGCCCTAGAAGGGCGTGGTATCCGCTATTGAAGGGAGCGATGTGAAAGAACAGCTCCTCCGACCTATAATTTTCAGGTGTGCCGAATACTACGTCGAGTTTAATTCTCCCCGAGCATCGTGCTCCTCGACTAGAGATGATACCTCGAAAGGTGGTACTGCTTTGCTCGATGTGTGTCCTCGTAGATGAGGTTAAGCCCGCTGCCGCCATCCATGAGCACTTTGGTAAGTCGAAAGCTGTCCACAATTGGGTTTAGGACTGAAGCAGCGGGTGCTCGAACTGATCGGGCCCTTGGTTCATCGTCAGCGGTGAAGGTTATTGCTGAGTCGTTCCATGGGCTTACTGCGATTACTTGGTGGACTTTAGCGAGGTCGCGGAGTGCCCTCTTACACTGATTATTTGAGGAGAAAGTCTTGAAGACTGTAAGGACGTTAAAATCGTCATCCTCCGGAGAATGCTTCTGTGGAGTGGTGGTGGTGAGGATGGCCTCGCCACTTTTAGCTACCTGCCGGAGTACCCAACATGCTAGAAGGCTGTGGGTTGAGTCAGTGCTCGGCGTTGTATGTACCGGACAGGGCTTGTCGAGGAGTTCGTCAAGAACGGACCTGTATCCCGTAGAAGGTTTTTTCTTGCCGACGGGCTTATGGTCGGATGCCTCGTAAGGGTGTATCCGTTTTGCCCGGGCAGTGCACTGCTTAAAGGCAGCCAGTTCCAATTCGGTTTTCTGTGCTTTCCAAGTGCTTTCCATCACGCAATACTTTCATACTATGTGTGATAGCTCCGTGAAACTCTGTATGCGACGGGGTTGAGGGCATTCCGAATTCCCTCGTTGGTACAATTGCAATGAAAGACCGAGACTGCGTCGTCGTCGCAGCAATCTTTAATCTTGTTTTTGACAAGTAGGAATCTGGCCCAGAAGTGATGGACCGTTTCCCGAGGTTGCTGCCGTACATACATTAGTTCACATATGTCTGGAGGGCCAAAATTGCTTGGAGAGTATTGATTGTGGTGGGTGGGCGGGCAAAAACTCGAATCCCGACCCAGGATTGCATCCGGAGCCTGTAAAATCTCCGAAGTCACCAGTTCGGGTCCAGGGAGATCCAAGTGCTCCCCGGAACCAATGTCCGACCCTGAGTTCGGGGGACGCGAAGTCTCATCCAAAGGGAGGGTGTCTGAGCCAAGAGGTTCGGAGATCCGAACATAGCTGGTCTTTAGTTTAGGGGAAGAATTGTTTTCGGCTCGTTCCTCCATGACCGCTACCAGGTGGGTGATCAGCGGGGAATTAATTTCCCTCTGGTCGGGTTTGAGCCCGATCCGATCATAATCCGTTGAAAGCCCCAGGGCGCCGATGCGATCTAGCAGCTCCTTTAAGGATGAGACATCCACTGGATCCATCTTTTGGGAGTATTCGAGACCGATGCGGGGGTGATGTTTGGCGATCACGGGGGGCGCTGTAGGCTTGATGGCCATGCTAGCACCCACGGTAAAACTGCCGAGCTGGAGGACCTGTCCTGAAGTTAGGCTCCTTCCAGATGTGATATCATCGTTGATGACAAGGCGAGCCATAGATCGCTTCTCGCGATTACACAGCGGGGCTCTCAATGAAAGCACCAATGTCGGTGTCAAAACCGGCAGATCTCGGGTAGGGGGGCCCAATCAGTGCGTCTAAGGATCGATGGTAATAATGGACAATGGGGAAACGATGTTTACCCAGGTTTGGACCCTCTTAATGGAGGTAAAACCCTACGTCCTGCTTGATTGTATTCGATGAGTATAGGGGTTACAAGAGTTGATCTACCTCGAGATCGTAATGGCTAAACCCTAGCTGTCTAGCCTATGCTTATTCTGATGGCCTCTATGGACTAAACTCTCCAATTTATATACACACCGGAGGGGCCCAGGGTCGTACAAAGTCGGTTTACAGAGGAAGGAAAGAGTACATCCGTACACCAAACTTGCCATCCACGCATACAGGAGTCCCACCCGGACACAGGGGATAGCCTTCTGCTTTATCTTCACGGCCCATCAGTCCGGCCCATATCGAATAGACCGGACACCCGAGGACCCCCTAATCCAGGACTCCCTCACATACTTTTCCCATCAATGAAAATGACTGAGTAGTTCCCAACACTTTCCATGGTAGATATATCATAGGCGGTTCACAAACAGAAAATAAAGTTTATTCCTTTTTCCACCATTCTTTCACACTCCACGGCTAGCCGTATCCACTGGTACCGTCCATACCAACACTTTGCAAGGAATTTATTATTTGACAACACAAATTAAATTCATTTTTCATTTTGGGACTGGGCATCCCTATTACCGCCGTACCCTCGTGCAATGACAAGTGAATAAACACTCATCTTGAGAATAACACATCTAGCATGGAAAATATTAGCCACCCCCTGCCGCTTCATGAGCGGTACGGGCACACAAAAAGGAAATTCATTTTGAAAATTAGAGTTGGCACATACAAATTTGCTTAGAACGGCACTGAAATACCGCATATAGGTAGGTATGGTGGTTACATGTGGCAAAACTGGTTTTAAGGATTTTGGATGCACAAGTAGTATTTCTACTTAGTACAAGTGAAGGCTAGCAAAAGATTGAGAAGCATCCAACCAAGAAGCAAAAAATCTCATAAGCGAGCATTAAGCATAACTAACACCGAATAATGCACCACAAGTAGGATGTGATTTCATTGCATAACAATTGACTTGCGTGCTTGCATAGGGAATCACAAACCTTAACACCAATATTTTTACTAAAGCATAATTACTCATCAACATGACCCACATATTACTATCATCATATCTCAAAACTATTACAAGGAATCAAGTTTATTTTGTCCAATGATCTTCATGAATTTTTTTTATTATATCCCTCTTGAATATCTATCACTTTGGGACTAGTTTCATATGCTGCAATTGCTTTGGCAAGCTCAAAAAAATTAAGTGAAGAAATGAGCATAAAGATTTTCATCTCTCAAAATAATATAAGTGAAGCATGAGAAAATTTCTTCAAAATTACTAACTCTCAAATAGATCTAAGTGAAGCATGAGAGCATTTCTTCAAACATATTAAAGCACACCATGCTCAAAAAGATATAAGTGAAGCACTAGAGCAATTCCATAGCTTAAAAAATTTAAGTGAAGCACATAGAGCAATTCTAACAAATCGTAGCATAATTTTAGCTCTCTCAAATAGGTGTGTCCAGCAAGGATACTTGTGACAAACTAAAAAGCAAAACAAACAAAGACTCACATAATACAAGACGCTCCAAGCAAAACACATGATATGTGACGAATAAAAATATAGCTCCAAGTAAAATACCGATGGTCGTTAGAAGAAAGATGGGATGCCAATCGGGGCATCCCCAAGCTTAGCTTCTTGTTTCTCCTTGAATATTATCTTGGGGTGCCATGGGGCATCCCCAAGCTTAGGCTCTTCTTACTCCTTATTCCTTCATCCAACGTGATCTCACCCAAAACCTGAATACTTCAATCACACAAAACATAACAAAACCTTTATGAGATCCGTTAGTATAAAAAACCAATCTTTACTTTAAGTACTGTTGCAAACCCATTCCAATTTTGTTATTGCATTATACCTACTGTATTCTAACTTTACCATGGCTTATACCCCCCGATACAAACCATAGATTCATCAAAATAAGCACACAATGCAAAGAAAATAGAATCTGTCAAAAACAGAACAGTCTGTAAAGACGCGAATTGTTCTCATACTTCTGAAACTCAAAAAAATCTGAAAAAATTAGGACAACGTAGGAAATTTGTATATCAATATTTTGAAAACAATTCAGAAGCTTTCGTCAGTTCTGTGAATTTTAACAATTCTGTTACTGGACGCAAAAGTTTCTGTTTTCTGACAAGATCAAATCAACTATCACCCAACGTGATCCCAAAGGCTTGGCTTGGCACAAAAACTAATTAAAACATAAAAACACAATTAAAACAATAGCATAATTGTGCAAACACTCAAAAATAGAAAGAAAAAGACAAAAATAAATTTTATTCATTGGGTTGCCTCACAACAAGCGCTATCGTTTTATGCCCCTAGCTAGGCATAATGCATAGATTCAAGTATTGTCATCTTTAGTTTCCAGTTCCTCAATCACACAACCAATATTCTTCAAAGATTTAGCATATAAACTCTCAATAACAATACTCCTAGGAACAAGATTGAAAAATTCATTCTTGCAAGCAGGGTCTCTTATCACTTCAACAAAATCAGGGTGAATACTAATCATCTTGAGATCTTCTTTGTTATTATTAGAAGTGGCACCCTTGTTCTTAGTGACTTGAGTAATCTTGCCAATTTTTACGGGAGTTTTTTCAATTGTTTTAGCGGAAGCAAAAGCGAAGCTTAAATTACTAAAAATTTCTTCCAACTTATCAATTCGGGAAGGACTCTCTCCAATTCTTTCGTTAATTACGGTTTCCTTTTCCCTTAGTAGTTTAAAAACATCGCCCGCTTTTGACCCAAATTTATTAGCAAGATTCTGCATTTTTGTATCCAAGTTTTCAATTTGCTCTAAGGTGACCATCTTTTTTCAATAGCATCTAATCTTTGCATAACATGTTCAAGAGTTAAGATTGTTTCATTAATAGTGATAGGTGGTGCACCTACTAGATCTCCCATGACATTAAAGGCGTCCAAAGATGGACACATCAAGAAGTTTCCACCGGTAATCGTATCAAGGATGAATCTATACCAAGTGGTGATACCCACATAAAAACTGCGAAGAAGAATGATGGTGGATTGCTTACGAACGGATCTATTATGAGCATTGCAAATCCGATACCAAGCATCTTTTAGATTCTCACCCCCTCTTTGTTTAAAATTAAGAACCTCATTCTGGGGGGTACATGCAATAGAGGAAGAACTAGCCATAACAATAAAGTGACACGCAAAAACACACACAAAAGGATAGATCTGACGAGAAAAAGGCGAACAAAAAAGAGGGCGAATAAAACGGCAAATTTTTGTGAAGTGGGGGAGATGAAAACGAGAGGCAAATGGCAAATAATGTAAATTGCAAGGAGATGAGATTTGTGATTTGGAACCTGATAGATGTTGATGATGTCTCCCGGCAACGGCGCCAGAAATTCCTTTTGATATCGCTTGAACTACATCGGTATTTCCCCAAAGAGGAAGGTATGATGCAGTATAGCTACGGTAGGTATTTCCCTCAGTTATGAAACCAAGGTATCAATCCAGTAGGAGAACCACGCAACACTATGTAAACAGTACCTGCACACAAAGAATAAATACTTGGAACCCGACGCGTAAGAGGGGTTGTCAATCCCTCCACCGTAAAAAGATAGATAAATTTGTGGTAGATTGGATAAATAGATCTCGATAAAATGCAAAATAAAATAAATAATAAAAAGTGCAGCAAGGTATTTTTGGGTTTTTGGAATAATACATATGATAACAAAAGCAAATAAAAATAGATCTCAAAGCAAATATGATGAAGAATAGACCCGGGGGCCATATATTTCACTAGTGGCTTCTCTCGAGAAAATAGCATGCGGTGGGTAAACAAATTACTGTTGGGCAATTGATAGAAGATCGAATAATTATGACGATATCCAAGGCAATGATCATTATATAGGCATCACGTCCAAGATTAGTAGACCAACTCCTGCCTACATCTACTACTATTACTCCACACATCGACCGCTGTCCAGCATGCATCTAGTGTATTAAGTTCATGGAGAAATGGAGTAATGCAATAAGAACGATGACATGATGTAGACAAGATCTATTCATATAGGAATAGCCCCCATCTTGTTATCCTTAATAGCAACTATACATGCGTGTCTTGCTACCCCTTCTGTCACTGGGAAAGAACTCCGCACGATCGAACCCATCACAAAGCACCTCTTCCCATGGCAAGAAAAATCGATCTAGTTGGCCTAACTAAACCAAAGATTCGAAGAAGAAATATGAGGCTATAAGTAATCATGCATATAAGAGATCAAAGAAGACTCAAATAATATGCATGGATATAGATCTGATCATAAACTCAAAGTTCATCGGATCCTAACAAACACACCGCAAAAAGAGTTACATCGAATAGATCTCCAAGAGACCATTGTATTGAGAATCAAAAGAGAGAAGAAGCCATCTAGCTACTGCCTACGGACCCGTAGGTCTATGATGAACTACTCATGCACCATCGGAGAGGCACCAATGATGATGATGAACCCCTCCGTGATGGTGTCTAGATTGGATCTCGTGGTTCTGGAACTTGTGGCGGCTGGAATTGTGTTTCATCGACGCCCCTAGGGTTTCTGGAATATTTGGGTATTTATAGGGCGAAGAGGCGGTGCGGGAGGTCACCGAGGTGGGCACAACCCACCAGGGTGCGCCTGGGCTCCTGGGCGCGCCCTGGGGGGTTGTGCTCCCCTCGGACCTCCCCTCTGGCACTTCTTTGGCCCATCTTGTGTCTTCTGGTCCAGAAAAACTCTCCAAAAATTTTTGCTGCGTTTGGACTCTGTTTGGTACTGATATTCTGCGAAGTAAAAAACAGCAAGTGGCACTGGGCACTATGTCAATAGGTTAGTCCCAAAAAATGATATAAAGTTGCTATAAAATGATTGTAAAACATCCAAGAATGATAATATAACAGCATGGAACAATCAAAAATTATAGATACGTTGGAGACATATCAAGTGTCGAACCCAACGAGGAGCAGAAGGAAAGGTATTTTCTGCAAGCACTGAAATTGTCGGTAACAGATAGTTTGATAGCAAGATAATTTGTAATGAGTGACATGTAACAATAGTAAAAAATGTGTAGCAAGGTAGCCCAATCTTTTTTGTAACAAAGGACATGCCGAAAATTTCTCTTATAGCAAGTAAAACGCTCTTGAGGACACACATGAATTCATCATGTTTGTTCGATTCGCGTTCTCTACTTTGATAATTTGATATGTGGGTGGACCGGTGCTTGGGTGTTGTTCTTACTTGAACAAGCCTCCCACTTATGATTAACCCCTCTCACAAGCATCCGCAACTATGAAAGAAGAATTAAGATAAATCTAACCATAGCATGAAACGTTTGGATCCAAATCAGCCCCTTGCGGAATAGCGCATAAACTAGGGCTTAAGCTTCTGTCACTCTAGCAACCCATCATCTAATTACTACTCCACAATGCATTCCCTTAGGCCCAAATATGGTGAAGTGTCATGTAGTCAACGTTCACATAACACCACTAAGGGAAACAACAACATACATATCATCAAAATATCGAACGAATACCGAATTCACATGATTACTTATGACAAGACTTCTCCAATGTCCTCAAGAACAAAAGTAACTACTCACAAATCGTATTCATGTTCAAGATCATAGGGGTATTGAATATCATTAAGGATCTGAACATATAATCTTCCACCAAATAAACCAACTAGCATCAACCACAAGATGTAATCAACACTACTAGCAACCCACATGTACCAATCTGAGGTTTTGAGACAAAGATTGAGTACAAGAGATGAACTAGGGTTTGAGATGAGATGGTGCTGGTGAAGATGTTGATAAAGATTGGTCCTCCCACGATGAGAGGGTTGTTGGTGATGACGATGGCTTCAATTTCCCCCTCCCGGAGGGAAGTGTCCCCGGCAGAATCGCTCCGTCGAAAATCAAAAGTGCTCCAACACAAGTTGCGCCTCAAGACAGCGGCGTTCCATCCCGAAAGTCCTCCACTTATTTTTTTTCTAGGGCAAATGGGCTTATATACCATAAGATGGGCACCGGAGGCTGGCCAGGGGCCCCACGAGACACCAGGGCACGCCCAGGGGGTGGGTACGCCCTGGTGCCTCGTGGGCACCTGGGTGGTCCCCTCTGCTATTTATTTCTTCCAGTATTTTTATTTATTCCAAAATTATTCTCCGTGAAATTTCAGCTCATTTGGAGATGTGCAAAATAGGTATCTCTGACATAGCTTTTTCAGTCCCAAAATTCCAGCTGCCGGCAATCTCCCTCTTCATGTAAATCTTGCAAATTAAGAGAGAAAAGGCATTAGAATGGTACTACAAAGTATTATATTGATCAAAAACATTATAAATAACAATAGGAAAACATGATGCAAAATGGACGTATCAAGAATACGTCTGTGGATCCAGAGCGGGGCAGCTTACTGTTTCAATCCAGCGTTTCCACCGATTTGGAGATGTTGAACGCTGCTCAGATAGAAGAGATAGTTTAAAGAAGACTCACTGCTTCAATGGGTCAGTAGTACGAGAAGCCGTCCATGAACTTCTGTTTGGAGAAATCCTCCTCCCCCTTGTACATGCCGGCAAGAGTGGCAGCCATGGCTGCCTGATCCTCGAAGCCTCCTCAGACAGATCGGGCGGCATCGTCCGTCACTAGACTTTGGATTGCCTTCCTACTAGTTTTCTTCTCGGTCTCCCCAACTAGGTCGTTGTATTGCCAGAGGGGATGAATGCGTTGTTGAAGAGGTTGGACTCCTCGGGTGATAGCCGTCGCCATCACGTTAATGATGGTTAGCTCATTATGTGTCAAGCACCTCACTTGAATGGCCAGACGAGCCACCTCGGGGTCATCCTTTTGCAAGGAACTCTTCGGACACGAGTTGAAGTGCTTCTTTGGGGCGTAGGGGAGAAGATCGGAAGTCCGGCACAGGCTGGATCGAAAAGTGAGACATCAGCCATATAAAACCATTCGGTAGCCCACGTCTCGGTATCCTCTCTAGGGGTGCCTATTGGATAGCCGGTGCCCGCAATGTAGCATACCTCGGATCCGCTCACTTCGAGAAGTTTCCAATTTCGGGAACAGGGCATCAAGAAGAAATATTTCCTCCACAGTCTGAAGTGCGCCTCGCATCCGAGGTACATCTCACAAAGGGCAACGAATCCCATGATATCTAGGATTGAGTTAGGTGTCAGGTTATGGAGTTGGATCCCATAGAACCCGAGAAGACCCCAGAGGAATGATGGATAGGGAACCCAAGATCTCGCAACAAGAAAGGGATGAAGCAGACTCGCTCCTCCCCGTGAGGAATGGGATGGTTGTCCGCGTGCACTCACCCGTCCAAGATATTAAGCCAGTGCAGGTGGAAGTGAGATCTAGGTGCGACAGATAACCTTGGGTGGCGAGCCGGTCCAGCTGAATACGGGTGACGGAGCAACTTCCCTAGTCGCCTTTGAGGGGCCCGTGGGGGCGTGTCGATGTGCTCGCGCCGCTGGCCATGGTCGAAACTCTTGAACTAAGCTTTGAAGAGAAAAGTTTCGTGTTGAGATGAGGTGCGGGGAAGCTATGGTGTAGCCCTGGCTGAAGCCTTGGATTAAGTACCAGTTAAATCGAGCGAGGGGGGCGCTTCGACATCTGGCCATAAGTGGACCTATTCCCTAGAGGGCACGAGGATTGAGAAGAATTGTTTGAATAACAGAAGGGCCGCATATGGTGGGACCCACAACTAAATCTCAGCGCAGGTCCTCAGATTACGAAGATCGCCCAATCCAATGTATGAAAGCCGAAGATATGTTACGGGTCCGAGAGCCAAACTCAAACCGATAGAAGGAACACGCCTGCCTAGCCGAAGACTTCAAGCCAGAAACATTGGTCCGAGGATGGAACTTCCGACCTCGGCTTCGAAGAAAAGTTCAGGGTCTACTGATGGTGTCCTGGACTAGGGTGTGCCAACCTATGTGACCCACAGTCCATGGGCCAAGCTTATGGCCCATCGATCTCAACAAGAAAGGACTCCAGAAGCCTCAAATCTAGACGTGATCAAGGTGGACACTACTAAAGACTTGGCGTGTGCTACTTCTTGAGCTTGCGTTGGTTTTTCCCTTGAATAGGAAAGGATGATACAACAAAGTAGAGATAAGTATTTCCCTCAGTTAGACAACCAAGGTATCAATCCAGTAGGAGGTACAAGCAAGTCTCCAATCTATGCACCTGCACAAACAATCAAACACTTGCACCCAACAAGAAAAAGGGGTTGTCAATCCCTTCGCGGTCACTTGCTGATGTCTACTACGCAACCTTTCTCCTTGTAGACATTGTTGGGCCTCCAAGTGCAGAGGTTTGTAGGACAGTAGCAAATTTCCCTCAAGTGGATGACCTAAGGTTTATCAATCCGTGGGAGGTGTAGGACCCCCCCCCCCCCCCCCCCCCCCCCCCCCCCCCCCCCCCCCCCCCCCCCCCCCCCCCCCCCCCCCCCCCCCCCCCCCCCCCCCCCCCCCCCCCCCCCCCCCCCCCCCCCCCCCCCCCCCCCCCCCCCCCCCCCCCCCCCCCCCCCCCCCCCCCCCCCCCCCCCCCCCCCCCCCCCCCCCCCCCCCCCCCCCCCCCCCCCCCCCCCCCCCCCCCCCCCCCCCCCCCCCCCCCCCCCCCCCCCCCCCCCCCCCCCCCCCCCCCCCCCCCCCCCCCCCCCCCCCCCCCCCCCCCCCCCCCCCCCCCCCCCCCCCCCCCCCCCCCCCCCCCCCCCCCCCCCCCCCCCCCCCCCCCCCCCCCCCCCCCCCCCCCCCCCCCCCCCCCCCCCCCCCCCCCCCCCCCCCCCCCCCCCCCCCCCCCCCCCCCCCCCCCCCCCCCCCCCCCCCCCCCCCCCCCCCCCCCCCCCCCCCCCCCCCCCCCCCCCCCCCCCCCCCCCCCCCCCCCCCCCCCCCCCCCCCCCCCCCCCCCCCCCCCCCCCCCCCCCCCCCCCCCCCCCCCCCCCCCCCCCCCCCCCCCCCCCCCCCCCCCCCCCCCCCCCCCCCCCCCCCCCCCCCCCCCCCCCCCCCCCCCCCCCCCCCCCCCCCCCCCCCCCCCCCCCCCCCCCCCCCCCCCCCCCCCCCCCCCCCCCCCCCCCCCCCCCCCCCCCCCCCCCCCCCCCCCCCCCCCCCCCCCCCCCCCCCCCCCCCCCCCCCCCCCCCCCCCCCCCCCCCCCCCCCCCCCCCCCCCCCCCCCCCCCCCCCCCCCCCCCCCCCCCCCCCCCCCCCCCCCCCCCCCCCCCCCCCCCCCCCCCCCCCCCCCCCCCCCCCCCCCCCCCCCCCCCCCCCCCCCCCCCCCCCCCCCCCCCCCCCCCCCCCCCCCCCCCCCCCCCCCCCCCCCCCCCCCCCCCCCCCCCCCCCCCCCCCCCCCCCCCCCCCCCCCCCCCCCCCCCCCCCCCCCCCCCCCCCCCCCCCCCCCCCCCCCCCCCCCCCCCCCCCCCCCCCCCCCCCCCCCCCCCCCCCCCCCCCCCCCCCCCCCCCCCCCCCCCCCCCCCCCCCCCCCCCCCCCCCCCCCCCCCCCCCCCCCCTAAACAGTAGCTCATCTCATAAAACTTCTCATGATCAAGTAGCAAGCTATTCACATGTTAAAGCATAGACCATAAACTTTCTTGAAAACTAACAAACTATGTTCCCAGTCATCAAACAATTGCAATTCATATTATTTTCAGGAAGGGTCTATGTAAGAGCTTTGATTTAGCAAATTTCACATACTCAACTATCATATAGTCTTCCATGATTGCTACCACTCAAAGCATATTTTTAGAACAAATAGCATCCATCGAACACAGAGAAAGATAGGGGCTTAGTGTTTCGCCTCCCAACTTATTTATCATATAGATAATTGTCAACAATAATAATTCATGATCAAATATATTTGAATGGCCATATATGCTTAGATCTTTCCCCATCACATGATGCTTGCCAACTAAAGAGTAGGTTGGAATGAGAAGGAATACTACTGACTCTTGCATAAAAGTAAAAGATAGGCCCTTCGCTGAGGGAAGCAGGGATTTACAGAGGTGCCAGAGCTCGAAGTTTTTTAAAACAGAGGTGAAAATAATTTTGAGAGGCATGCTTTCATTGTCAATGTAACGACCGAGAGTTCTCACTATCTTCCATGCTAGATACATTATAGGCGGTTCCCAAATAGAATGGTAAAGTTTTTACCCCCCCTCCACCAACAATCACACTCCACGGCTGATCTGAAACAACAGGTACCGTCCATACCAACAACAGTCCTGGGGGAGTTTTGTTTAATTATTTGAAATTTTGTTTTTGATCTTTTGATCATAGGACTGGGCATCCCAATTACCAGCCACTCTCTCGTGAATGACAATCGAATCAACACTCATCGTGAGAATAACCCACCTAGCATGGAAGATAGTGACAGCCCCTAGTCACTACATGAGTGATTCGGGCATACAAAACAGATTATTATTTGAAGGTTTAGAGTTTGGCACATGCAAATTTACTTGGAACGACAGGTAAGTACCGCATATAGGTAGATATGGTGGACACTCATGGAAGAAACTTGGTTCAAGGATTTTGGATGCACAAGCAGTATTCCCGCGTAGTACAAAAATTTTGGCTAGCAAAAGATTCTAAATAGCAAGCACCACATGTTGGAGAATCCATAACAATATAACTTCTATACAAATATACCCAAGCATAACTCATTACGTTGTCTTCCTTGTCCAACTTCAACTAATTTGCTCAAGTTTGAAAATAATTAATGGGGCTCACAATCATAGAAGATGCCAATATTCTTTCATGAATTGTTCAAGTGACCAATACTATGTTTGCTAACTTTCAATAAATTTACCACCTCTGCTTCTTATATGTGAAGTCATTACTCCCCATGGTATAAGCATATGAAGCATATATAATTTCAGATTTATGATATTCAATTCATTCAACCATTTACTCATAGGATATAAGTGAAGCACGAGAGTAAATGATAAACTACTCCAAAAAATATAAGTGAAGATCAATGAGTAGTCGAATAATTAAGTAGCTATGTGAAGACTCTCTCTCATTTAAGAATTTCAGATCTTAAGTATTTTATTCAAACAGCAAGCAAAACAAAATAAAATGACATTCAAAGGATAGCACATAGCATGTGAAGAAGCAAAAACTTAGGCTCAACCAAAACTGACCGATCATTGTTGAAGAAGAAAGGTGAGATGCCAACCGGGGCATCTCCAAGCTTAGATGCTTGAGACTTCTTGAAATATTAACTAGGGATGCCTTGGGCATCCCCAAGCTTGAGCTTTTGTGTCTCCTTAATTCCTTTTATATCACGGTTTCCCTAAATCTTAAAAACTTCATCCACACAAAACTCAACAAGAACTCGTGAGATAAGTTAGTATAAATCAAATGCAAAACCTTATCATTCTCTATTGTAGCAAATCCTAAAATTATTATTTAATGTTGCATACTAAATGTGTCTGCATATTTAATACTCCTATCCTCGAATAGAATCATTAAAAAATCAAACATATGCAAACAATGCAAACATAATAGCAATCTGTCTAAACAGGACAGTCTGTAAAGAGTGCAATTGTACTCATACTTCCCTAACTCCAAAATTTCTAAAAAAGTACCACACTGTATAAAATTAGCTGTTACTCATTGTGTAAAAATTACAAGATTTTATCATGTTCTGACTTTCCATAAGAATTCATACAACAATAGAAAACTTTCTGTTTTCAAAACAGCAACATATAGACTTGCAAAATAAGCATGGTAAAGGCTATACTTGACACTTTTATTGAAATAAAAGATGCAAAACATTACTCTAAATAACAGCAAGCAAATACTAATAAAATAAAATGATGCTCCAAGCAAAACTCATATCATGTGACGAATAAAAATATAGCTCCAAGTAAGGTTACCGATAATGTTGGAGACGAAAGAGGAAGGCATCCCGCATCCCCAAGCTTAGTTGCTTGGGTATTCCTTGAATATTACCTTGGGGTGCCTTGGGCATCCCCAAGCTTAGGGTCTTGTCACTCCTTATTCTCCTCATATCGGTATCTCACCCAAAACTTGAAAACTTCAATCACACAAAACTTAACGGAACTTTGTGAGATGGGTTAGTATGATAAAACAAATCATTCACTTTGGTACTGTCAAGACAAGATTCAACTTTTTTTCTCACATGATGCCTACTGTACCCTATCATTTCTACAATTTATATCAAGCAATATAAGCAATAGAAACTAGAAAACAAGCAAACTATGCATCGAAAACAGAATCTGTCAAAAACAAAATAGTACGTAAAGATCTGAATTAAGGTCATACTTCTGTTACTCCAAAATTTCTGAACAATTAGGACAACGTAGAAAATTTGTATATCAATCCTCTGTAAAAAAAATAGTAAAAGATAGGAATTTCTGTACAGGACGCAAAAGTTTCAGTTTTTGCACAGAATCAAATCAACTATCAACCACACTATCCCAAAGGCTTTACTTGGCACTTTATTCAAACAAAAGCTATAAAACATGATTAATATAGTAGCATAATCATGTTAACACACAAAAACAATAGGGGTAAATATTGGGTTGTCTCCCAACAAGCGCTTTTCTTTAATGCCTTTTTAGCTAGGCATGATGATTTCAATTATGCTCACATAAAAGTAAAGAATTGAAACACAAAGAGAGCATCGTGAAGCATATGACTAGCACATTTAAGTCTAACCCACTTCCTATGCATAGGTATTTTGTGAGAAAACAATTTATGGGAGCAAGAATCAACTAGCATAGAAAGGCAAAACAAGCATAACTTCAAGATTTTCAACACATAGAGAGGAAACTTGATATTATTGCAATTCCTACAAGCATATATTCCTCCCTCATAATAAATTTCAGTAGCATCATGAATGAATTCAACAATATAACTATCACATAAAGCATTCTTTTCATGATCCACAAGCATACAAATTTTACTACTCTCCACATAAGCAAATTTCTTCTCATTCGGAACAGTGGGAGTATCATATGAAACTTGAATACTATAAATTGTTTCCACATTAAAAGAGTAATGTTCATTAAAAGGATATTCAAAATTATGACAATAATTATCACTACTTTTTATAACATAAGTATCATCACAATAATCATCATAAGTAGCAACTTTGTTCTCATCATAGTCAATTGAAACCTCTTCCGAAATAGTGGAATCATTACTAAATAAAGTCATGACCTCTCCAAATCCACTTTTATAATTATAATAAGATTCAACACCCTCCAAAATAGTGGGATAATTATCTAAAGTTGACACTCTTCCAAACCCACTTTCATAAAAATTGCAATCATCATAAACATGAGGCATGCAATCATCATAGCAAATTTGCTCATCCAAAGTAGAGGGACTAAAAAGATCATCTTCATCAAACATAGCATCCCCAAGCTTGGGACAAACATTAATTGCAGCAAATAAATTCTCAAACATGTCATTCTCATCAAACATAGGATCCCCAAGCTTGTGCCTTTGCATATCATAAGCATAATCACTCTCATCATTAATAGTATGAATAGCACCAATAGTATAGCAATTATTATCATTACAACTTTCTAAGTTGGTGCGAAAAAGATTTTCAAGATTATAAATAGTATCATTCTTTTCCCAATCATGATCATCACAATGAGTAATAGGCATAACAATAATAGGAGCAACATATTTTGAAGGGATACCTTTTTACCTTTGCTTCTCTATATTTGCTTTTTCTTCTCCACTTCATGTGTGGGTTTAATCACCTTTTTGGAGCTCCTTACTGATGAGATTGGTTGAACAAAAAGCTCCTCCTCGTTACCTGATTCATCATAAGAAAAAATAGGAGGATATTGGGAAACCTCTTCCCCTTCATTAGTATTCTCTTCATCTTCTATTTGTTTTCTTGTCTTTAAGTAATCGGCAATGTAAGGATTCTCAATGCAATTTACCGCACAATACATATAAATTTCCTCTAGATCAAAATCAAGAAATCTCTTAAGGTTATATTCTGGAATATCCTTAGTTATACGTTTCATTTCTTCATATCCCAGAAGCAAACTAAGTTCATTATAATGCACAAGGGAAATCAAGTCATGACAATTTTTGGACATGATTCGATCAGGAAACATTTTGCATTGAAGTTTTAAATGACCACATTCATTGCAAAGTTCACAAGGACGGCGAGAAAAATTAAATCTTTCAGCACAAACATCTAGCCTCTCTTGCAACCATTTAGTTTCTAAATACTTATGCCTCTTGCAAAATATATCTTCCCTTTTTGGTATGTAATTGCAAACTCTATGCACTCCACAAAAATTGACATGCTTATAAGAAACATTTTTATCATGACTAGTGCAATCATCATTAGTACTATGGATATTCAAAGAATTCATACTAACAACATTGCAATCATGCTCATCATTCAAAGATTTTATGCCAAACATTTTATGAACTTCTTCTTCTAACACTTGAGCACAATTTTCCTTTCCATCATTTTCATGAAAGACATTAAAAAGATGAAGCATATGAGGCAACCTCAATTCCATTTTTTTGTAGTTTTCTTTTATAGGCTAAACTAGTGATAAAAAAGAATTTAAAAGATTCAATTGCAAGATCTAAAGATATACCTTCAAGCACTCACCTCCCCGGGAACGGTGCCAGAAAAGAGCTTGATGTCTACTACGCAACCTTTCTGCTTGTAGACGTTGTTGGGCCTCCAAGTGCAGAGTTTTGTAGGACGGTAGCAAATTTCCCTCAAGTGGATGACCTAAGGTTTATCAATCCATGGGAGGCATAGGATGAAGATGGTCTCTCTCAAATAACCCTGCAATCAAATAACAAAGAGTCTCTTGTGTCCCCAACACACCCAATACAATGGTAAATTGTATAGGTGCACTCGTTCGGCGAAGAGATGGTGATAAAAGTATAATATGGATGGTAGAAATATATTTTTATAATATGAATAAATAAAAACAGCAAGGTAGCAAGTAATAGAAGTGAGCAAAAATGGTATTGCAATGCTTAAAAACAAGGCCTAGGGTTCATACTTTCACTAGTGCAAGTTCTCTCAACAATGATAACATAATTAGATCATATGGCAATCCCTCAACGTGCAACAAAGAATCACTCCAAAGTTTCTATCAGAGAACGTAGGACGAAAACGTGCATCAACCCCTATGCATAGATTACCCCAATGTCACCTCAGGAATCCGCGAGTTGAGTGCCAAAACATAGATCAAGTGAATCAATAGAACATCCCATTGTCACCACAGATATCCCATCGCAAGACATACATCAAGTGTTCTCAAATCCAATACTCAATCCAACATAACGGAACCTCAAAGAGCAAGACTCAATTCATCACAAGAAGATAGAGGGGGAGAAACACCATATGATTCAACTATAATAACAAAGCTCACGGTACATCAAGATCGTGCCAAATCAAGAACACGAGAGAGAGAGAGAGATCAAACACATAGCTACTGGTACATACCCTCAGCCCCGAGTTTGAACTACTCCCTCCTCGTCATGCAGACCGTCGGGATGATGAAGATGGCCACCGGTGATGGTTTTCCCCTCTGGTAGGGTGCCGGAACGGGCTCCCAATTGGTTTTTCGTGGCTACAGAGGCTTGCAGCGGCGGAACTTCCGATCTAGGTTTATTTCTGGAGATTTTGGTATTTATAGGAGGTGTTGGCGTCGGGGACAAGTCAAGGGGCCCACAAGGCGATGACAAGGCAGGGGGCACGTCCTAGGGGGGCGCCCTCCACCCTTGTGGTTGCCTCGGCACTCCTCTCCGATATCTTTTCGTTCCAGTATTTTTTATATTTTCCAAAAATATTCTCCGTAAATTTTTCAGCCCATTCCGAGAACTTTTATTTCTGCACAAAAAACAACACCACGGTAGTTTTGCTAAAAACAGCGTCAGTCCGGTTTAGTTCTAATCAAATCATACCAAAATCATATAGAATTGTTGTAAACATGGCATGAATACTTCATAAATTATAGATACATTGGAGACGTATCGCTTGCAAGGATGAGATCTGATAGAGATAGATATAAAAGATTACTAAAACGTAAAACAAAGTAAAAACAAATAAATTGCAGCGAGGTATTTTTGGGTTTTTTGGTTTATAGATCTGAAAATATATTATGGAAAATAGACCCGGGGGGCATAGGTTTCACTAGAGGCTTCTCTTTTGAAAGAAAGCATACGGTGGGTGAACAAATTACTGTCGAGCAATTGATAGAAAAGTGCAAAGTTATGATGATATCCAAGGCAATGATTATGAATATAGGCATCACGTCCGTGATAAGTAGACCGAAATGATTCTGCATCTACTACTATTACTGCACACATCGACCGCTATCCAGCATGCATCTAGAGTATTAAGTTCATAAGAACGGAGTAGCGCCTTAAGTAAGATGACATGATGTAGACGGATAAACTCAAGCAATATGACATAAACCCCATCTTTTTATCCTTGATGGCAACAATACAATACATGCCTCGCTACCCCTACTATGTCACTGGGTGAGGACACTGCAAGATTGAACCCAAAACTAAGCACCTCTCCCATTGCAAGAAAAACCAATCTCGTTGGCCAAACCAAATCGATAGTTCGAAGAGAAATACAAAGATATCAAATCATGCATATAAGAATTCAGAGGAGATTCAAATAATATTCATAGATAATCTGATCATAAATCCACAATTCATCAGATCTCGACAAACACACCGCAAAAGAGTATTACATCGAATAGATCTCCAAGAACATCGAGGAGAACATTGTATTGAAGATCAAAGAGAGAGAAGAAGCCATCTAGCTACTAGCTATGGACCCGTAGGTCTGTGGTAAACTACTCACACTTCATCGGAAGGGCAATAGGGTTGGTGTAGATGCCCTCCGTGATCGAATCCCCCTTCGGCGGATCACCGGAAAAGGCCCCAAGATGGAATCTCACGGGAACAGAAGGTTACGATGGCGGAAAAGTATTTTTGTGGCTCTCTCTGATCGTTCGGGAATATTTTGGAATTTATAGAGCTGAGAGGGAGGCCAGTGGACTCCTGAGGGGGCCACAAGCCAGGGGCGCCCCCCTAGGGCGCGCCCTGAGGGCTTGTGGCGCCCTCGGGACTCTTCTGACTTCGTCTCCAAGTTCCGTGGATGTCTTCTGGTCCAAGAAAAATCATCGCGAAAGTTTTATTCTGTTTGGACTCCGTTTGATATTCCTTTTCTGTAAAACTCAAAAACAGGGAAAAACAGAAACTAGCACTGGGCTCTAGGTTAATAGGTTAGTCCCAAAAATAATATAAAACAACATATTAATGCATATAAAACATCCAAAAGAAATAATATAATAGCATGGAACAATAAAAAATTTATAGATACGTTGGAGACGTATCAGCGTGACTTCAAGGACAACTCCAACTGTCGGTGTGATTATTCCTAGTTGGCAACCAACCATGTGTAACCCTAGATACCCCTGGTGCCTATATGAGCCGGAGGGTTTAGTCCGTAGGGGCACAGTCACAATTACCAGCCTTAGGGTTTAGAACACATAATACGATCTCGAGGTAGATCATCTTGTGCTCGATACTCCATCATCAATATAATCAAAGCAGGACCTAGGGTTTTTACCTCTTCGAGAAGGTTCAAACTTGGGTAAAACATTGTCTCCCTTGTCTCCTATTACCCATCTTCCAGATCCACGGCCCGGGAGCCCCTACCCGAGATCTACCGGTTTTAGTACCGACATGGGCGCGCCCGGGGCCTCCATATTCTTTCTAGACTTGGACTGAATATGAGGGGTGCCGGTCAACTTGGGCGTATAGGGCCGTCATGAGGCTGTCGATGTCAAAACCGGCGGATCTCGGGTAGGGGGTCCCGAGCTGTGGATCTTGGATCAATGGCGAACAGGAAACACAGGGACAATATTTACCCAGGTTCGGGCCCTCTCGAAGAGGTAAAACCCTACGTCCTGCTTGATTATATTGATGTGTGTATGATGATTACAGAGTCAATCTACCACGAGATCAGATGAACTATACCCTAGTTGAGTAGGATGGTCGTTCTTCTAGCCTCTACGGACTAAACCCTTTGGTGTATATAGACACCAGGGGTAGCTAGGGTTACACATGGTCGGTTACCATCAGAGAATAAACATGTCGATTCTTCCATCTTGACTTGGAGGACACACCAAGGCTTCGGAGGTTTCCTTCGCGAACACGGAGTCTCCTCATAGCTCGGCCTTCTAGCAATAGTCACATAGCAGCCTACCTGTCCGGCCCATAAGAGGTAGACCGGCAGCCCGAGGACCCCTTAGTCCAGGACTCCCTTAGTAGCCCCCGAACTAGTCTTCAAAGCCGAGGTATATATGGGAATCATCGGCTTTGTGGACCAATTCCCTTCTCCCATGGTGCTTACACCAGGTATGCAGTTATCCTTAACTGAACTTTCAAAGGTTGCTCGGCCAAGTTCGGTCGTGTGATATCCAGATTATGCCCTGATTTCCGAACAGTACGTATTACTTAGCCTCGAAGGCCAACCGCTTGAGTGTGAACAGTGCCTTCGCCTGACAACTTTTTGGCGAAAGGTCACAGCCGACCACAACCACTGACCAGTTATGAAAACTCAATTTGCGATTCGAGGCAGTTCCTTCATTGGCACGTCCCATCAAAATGGAGATCGTGCCCCGTTGTTTAAGGGATATGATCAATGATTTGGGTTATCCCACGCGCGCATAACTGCATGATTATATCAGGAAGTGGTGAGGTCTGCGGCGCAAAAAAAGGGCTCTTGGTATTACGGTGGCTTATAAAAGGGGAACAGCCACCAAAGCCTCCATACGCTTCTTAGATCCCCCATTGCTATCGCCTTCCCAATCTCTTGAGCTCTAAGCGCCCAGATCCCTTTCTCGTTCAAATCTTCTCAGGACACTCACCCAATCCGGCCATGGCCGGCTTTGGTTCCAAGGGCAAGTGGGAGGCCTCCAGTGTCACCGACGATGACATCCAGGAGCTGAAGCGTGTAGGCTATCTCTGAGCCAATGTCGCCCACCGCGCTCCGGAGGAGGGCCAGGTCATTCCCACGCCCAGGCCAGGCGAAAGAGTGGTGTTCGTCCCCCACTTCATTCGGGGGCTAGGCTGTAGGAGATATGCCCTAGAGGCAATAATAAATGTTATTGATTATCTCCCTGTTCATAATTAGGTTTATGTTCCATGCTATAACTGCTATGGT
This sequence comes from Thinopyrum obtusiflorum, assembly GCA_036873465.1. Lineage (NCBI taxonomy): Eukaryota > Viridiplantae > Streptophyta > Magnoliopsida > Poales > Poaceae > Thinopyrum > Thinopyrum obtusiflorum. The sequence goes on along the minus strand of JAAAWM010010384.1, from coordinate 4,561 downwards.
TCTCGAGTCTACAAATAAAATGAGGCTCGGAGGAAGACTCATATGCACGTGTGGAATAATAAACGGTAAAATGTATTCCTAGTCTGGCCTCTAAGACTAGCTCAAGTGTTGCATGATGGTTCTGTTTCCTGATCATGGGCATGTCTATGCCAGCAACTTTGAGGGCACAGTGTTAGAAGAACATTTGTGTTGAATCGACCCGAATTGATGTTATGCTATGAGTTACATTCGTCACAAGTTAATGGTAAATAACATAGAGATGGTTAACGTTTGCATGATTCCTTAGACCATGAGAGTATCGAGTTTCTCCCCCCCCCCCCCCCCCCCCCCCCCCCCCCCCCCCCCCCCCCCCCCCCCCCCCCCCCCCCCCCCCCCCCCCCCCCCCCCCCCCCCCCCCCCCCCCCCCCCCCCCCCCCCCCCCCCCCCCCCCCCCCCCCCCCCCCCCCCCCCCCCCCCCCCCCCCCCCCCCCCCCCCCCCCCCCCCCCCCCCCCCCCCCCCCCCCCCCCCCCCCCCCCCCCCCCCCCCCCCCCCCCCCCCCCCCCCCCCCCCCCCCCCCCCCCCCCCCCCCCCCCCCCCCCCCCCCCCCCCCCCCCCCCCCCCCCCCCCCCCCCCCCCCCCCCCCCCCCCCCCCCCCCCCCCCCCCCCCCCCCCCCCCCCCCCCCCCCCCCCCCCCCCCCCCCCCCCCCCCCCCCCCCCCCCCCCCCCCCCCCCCCCCCCCCCCCCCCCCCCCCCCCCCCCCCCCCCCCCCCCCCCCCCCCCCCCCCCCCCCCCCCCCCCCCCCCCCCCCCCCCCCCCCCCCCCCCCCCCCCCCCCCCCCCCCCCCCCCCCCCCCCCCCCCCCCCCCCCCCCCCCCCCCCCCCCCCCCCCCCCCCCCCCCCCCCCCCCCCCCCCCCCCCCCCCCCCCCCCCCCCCCCCCCCCCCCCCCCCCCCCCCCCCCCCCCCCCCCCCCCCCCCCCCCCCCCCCCCCCCCCCCCCCCCCCCCCCCCCCCCCCCCCCCCCCCCCCCCCCCCCCCCCCCCCCCCCCCCCCCCCCCCCCCCCCCCCCCCCCCCCCCCCCCCCCCCCCCCCCCCCCCCCCCCCCCCCCCCCCCCCCCCCCCCCCCCCCCCCCCCCCCCCCCCCCCCCCCCCCCCCCCCCCCCCCCCCCCCCCCCCCCCCCCCCCCCCCCCCCCCCCCCCCCCCCCCCCCCCCCCCCCCCCCCCCCCCCCCCCCCCCCCCCCCCCCCCCCCCCCCCCCCCCCCCCCCCCCCCCCCCCCCCCCCCCCCCCCCCCCCCCCCCCCCCCCCCCCCCCCCCCCCCCCCCCCCCCCCCCCCCCCCCCCCCCCCCCCCCCCCCCCCCCCCCCCCCCCCCCCCCCCCCCCCCCCCCCCCCCCCCCCCCCCCCCCCCCCCCCCCCCCCCCCCCCCCCCCCCATGATCTGGCTTCTTCTCTCCCTCCCCGCGAAATAGTTTCGTAGAGCCGAAAGTCTGTCTGGGTTCCGGTGGGAACTAGTTCTGGATGGTGAAGCCCTGCCGGATAGATGACACCGTATGTGTGCAACTCTGTAGAGAGGTCGTAGTTTCGATCTTACTGCCCGGGGGGCTGTTCGAGAGTGCCTCCCGAAGGGCTGTCCAAGTGACGGTCCGAGTTCTGTGAGTCCTCCTGAAGGGCTGTCCGAGTGACCGTCTGAGTTTCAAAGGTCCTCCCGAAGGGCTGTCCGCAACACCGTCCGGGGGACTGTTCGACCGCCTCCCGAAGGGCTGTCCGGGGCGCGGATGAGGGTATACATCCTCGCGGTTGGGAGGTTGTAAATCCTAGCTGCGGGGATCTTCACCGCCGATCGTCAATGACTCTACTTCCGCTGCGCTACGAGTCGGTAACAAAAATGATCAAACCTTGTATGCAGTCTCCATAGTGGTCCTGGGCTGGTGCGTAGGTTGGAATTTTTTTGTTTTCTGCTGCGTTACCCTACAGTGGCATCATGAGCCGTGCTATGCGTAGATGCAGGTTGCGATCTAGAATACATAGAGATGTATGGGTGTTGCACAATATAATTAGGTAGTAGATGAGTTCTATTACTAAAAATTATTTGTGCGGGTAGCAGATGAAATCTGTTACCCGATGTTCTTGTTGCTTCCCTGGAATTTGCATATTTCTGATCTTGATAACAGTATGGTGGAGTTTCAATGTTCTGGCAATCCGCGATCCCGATTGATCAACGAAGTGCTAACAGTTCATTGAATTCCACCGTAGTTAAAAAGAAAGATGAAATTTCACAGACAAAAGGGCAATGCAGATATGATCTGCACGGGGGTCATGCGTATGATGAAGTTTAGTATGGGGTTCAAGATTTTATTATCTCGCGCTTCATACACCCCGCATTGTTAATCTAGCGACTTGAATTATCATACTTGATGATGGACGTTGGTAGCTTCGGTTTGTTTCGAAACCTTAGAAGCCACGAAAAACAAGTTTTTGCTGAACCGATTAGAGGCGTCTAACTTGGTTTTGCAGGAGGGTTTGCATGTGCATATGATGTGGTATAGCAGTGCTCATAATAATTTGATTGTGTATGAGATGACTATATGATGTAAATTAATTAACATGACCTGCGTGTCATGATTCGGCATGATGGCTGGAGCCATATGATTGCACTTTAAAGACCTACGTGTCAACCTTGTGTAATGCACTTATTTTATTAGCTATAGAGATAGCAATATTATCTGGTGCACCGATAAGGTGGTGGCAATCTTCGCGAAGGTGAACATCGACGCGAATGCCGAAGACGAAGAAATACAAGACTTCTCCGTCAGAAAGGGCTATACCATATCATGCTATTATGAATTGCCTGAGATGTTTATCCCTTATGATGCACCCTTCTTGATTGCGTGGTAGTCGCTTTTATTAGGGTGATCTCTCACAAAATTATCAAGTAGTTAGTGTTCTCCCAAGTGTAGCACTGTCACGGCACCTAACTTTTCGGGGTATCACATGCTACCATGGGTACGAACGATTAGAGAAGTGTGAGGTGGGTGAGTTGAGACCTCGCAGCGAGATCACTTGGTTGTCTTGACATTCAGGCATGAAAGTCATGAGCTCGGAACACACACATCGAAAGATGAACAAGAGTCACATAGAGATGTGATTGGCAAGTTTGCCTACCGATTGAGATTTTTGTCATCTGTGATGCTACCATCAATGGCGTTGAATTGAAATGTGGATCTTGTATCACTCACAATCAATTATGAGAGATATTGATTTGAGTGGGAGCGCACTGTAGAATTAACTTGTTTAATTCTCAGTGCAATTAATTATGAACACTGTCTAAGTGTGTTTTGCATAATAGTTGTAGAATTATGGCTCATGTTTTCACCTTCCCTGTTAATTTTGAATAGCTGTTAAATATCTGGTTAAAACTTTACGGTTGGTAACGTAATGTGAGGATTGTCCTCAAGAGTGCCAAGAAGGACTTTGTCCTATCGCATACTTTCGGTATTCTCTCGCTTATGCTATGGATCATGTGACTCTCGTCCTTCGATCCAAAAGCTAGAATTCCGTTTCAGTGAAGTGCAATATGTTTGCTTCCATGAGACCCGAATTTCAAAAGTTTGGATAGTTATGTGATATTCATGGAATCTAAAAATCATTTTCAGAGACAGACAAAGGCTAAAAGATATGAGATATCCAAAGCAATGTTTGTTTGCAAACTATTAGTAAAGGAGTTTACTCTGCATTAGACTGATAAGAGAGGGATCCAGAAGAATGCCTATCATATGATGAAAGGTGAATAAAACAACAACTTAAAGAGAAAGGCAAAGGGTGTTAGTGAAACTTTCACGCCTAGGAAGTCCGGGGCTAATGCCACTCTTAAGTTGGGTGCTTCTTCTGGAAGTAGGAGAAATACTAAAAGTTAAACTGTTAGAAGTATAAAGGCAATAAGAAAGAAGACTGGAATATCCAGCTCATGTATGAATGTCATACAAGTTTTTGATGTATAGAAGGCTGGTCAAAGATATAGTTCTTGGGAATTATGGTTAAACATGTTAATCACTAATTCTTGGGTATTGTGAGACAATCACAAAGATACCCGCTCAATTGCATTCTGTTGCAACTCGATGTAAGAACTACTATGGCCTGAAAGACTAGCCAGGAATGAGGTTGAGATACACACAAGGGACATAGTAAATGTTACTATACCTTCCATCGGTGTATTACCTATGTATTTACTTTCATAATTCATCTTAGAGTTTCACACTCTAGCCCTTTGCATAAGGTATCTTGCAAGAAGGTTGTTCATAAGAGAACTTTTGATGTTCGGTGTTATGAATAACATAAGGGCCATACTTTCATTATGAATGAGATGTATGTTATGAATATTGATAATAATTTATTACCTCTGGATTTACATTCATAATTCATTTTAGAGTTTTACACTCTAGCCCCTTGCACAATGTTATTGCAAAAAGGTTGTGCATAAAAAGAACAATTGTTGTTCAGTATTATGAATAACATGAAGGGCCATGCTTCCATTCTGATGGGATGTATGTTATGAATATTGATAGTAATATGATACACCCATAACACTG
>JAAAWM010010383.1:0-40132 GCA_036873465.1 Thinopyrum obtusiflorum | reverse complement strand
TTGGCCCCCTAGCTCATTTATTTTTCATGGCTCCGCCACTGCGCGCAACAGCGGACGTTCTCGCCCCCTCTCTTCAAATATCGATCTCGCACTTGTGCACTCCTTCATAGTCTCCCTCCACTTGGCCCCTCGCACCATCTTCTAGCCCCCCACCAGATTTTGCCACATGTACAATCTAGCAGACTCCATGGTTGAACTTAAGCATAATGCACAAACCTCAAAACACAAGTGCTTCTCCTTTGTTCTAGAATCTTCCGTATCATAACTGCCCAAACTTTTTTCTAGTTGAATTTCCATTATTTGTTTTTTACTTTATGCTTTACAACGCACAATTCCATGAATCATAAAATAGATTAAGGGCTTCTTTGATTCAAAGGATTCTCAAAGGAATTTTGGAGGATTCTAATCCTTAGGAATTTTTCCTATCATTGTTGTTTGATTCATAGGTTTGTAAACCATAGAAATTTTTCCATATGATTCATTTGCACTAGATTTCATAGGAAACATCCCATCCACTCAAACCACTTTGAAAGAATCCTACGTTTTCTATGCACAATCAAACACTCGTACAATCCTATAGGATTCAAGACGACATTCCACTCTAATCCCATGTTTTTCCTATTCCCGCGTTTTGGAAATCCTACGAATCAAAGAGGCCCTAGCTTTTTTATAAAAACTAATTTTATTTTGAATGAGATGAACTATAAGAATTAAACGAAGGTCTACATCAGGCATATATGACTCAGAGCTTACATGATATAGTGTGGTATTTATTCATAATTTGGTTGCCAAATATGATGCGTGCAATGCACGTGTACCTTACTAGTACTTCGAGTATGTGGAAACACGTAAATTAGAATTCCAATGGAATGCTACACAGTGTCTCTCTTACAGTTCATGAAGCTACGTGGCACATGTGGAGGCGTTGTCGCGACCTCCTTGTGTGGATTGATCACAGTGATGTGCTGCTGCTTCCAGAAGAATGTACTCGTCCTCTCTGAGCCACACTGGCGGTACATGCATGAAGCAAAGATGTGCACGCACGCCACACACGCACTCATTCCCTCGCACGCACACACGGGTACACGGGGTGACGCATTTTTGTACGAAGATCCACCCCATGTGATAATTTGATGCGTGTAAAGTCCTTCATTTCATTGATGGTCAATTAATACAGCGCATGCAAATTGAGTGGACGTGAGGGCGGAAGAAAGACATTACTACTCCACTGCGCACATGCGAGTAGTTAAATCATGGGGTGCCAGTACTTCCATTGGTCTCCTTCGTATTTTGTGCCAATTTTTGACCATATTTGTAAGTAACATAATATTTATGCATGTCATAAAAAGTGGCACAAAAAATGGGGCCAATAAACCAGGACGCAGGCAGCATGATCAATTTTTGCCAGGGCTACTGTTGGTGGCCTTTGTATTTAAATATGGACGCAGTGGAGTAGTACTATCTTTATCTTAGCCTTGTAGGGCTCTCCCAGAGCCTAGGCTTGTCTCCCCGCCTCGCCCATCGGATCCCGCCATGGAGGATCCCGCCATGGATAATCCCTTATATCCCAGGATCCCGCGGGCTGCCCTCTCGCTGCGGCCCGCAGCACTGCCGCCTTTGAGCGAAACCCACATGTGTTTTAGAGGGGATCCATTGCTCTGGAATCACAGATCGGTGGCGCCGGAGGACATGCCAGGGCTGCGTTTCAGGTGGTGGGCAGCAAGGGCAAATCGGATCGAGGAAGCGTCGCATCGATTGGAGAGAAGTTCCAAGGAGCTGCGCCTGGCGCAGCACAAGGTGGATGCACTAGTCGATCTCAGTGGAGAGATGCCGAGGGATGTCAGCATCTGGCAGCGTCGCGTTGATTTCGAGCTAGGGCTAATGGCAGAGATCATATTCACGGAGTCGACTGCGGAGGAAAGAACGCGCATGCCTGCGCAATGGCATGAGCAGCCGGTGCAACTGTTCAAATGGGCGGTAGGAGAAGCCAAATCCCGGGACCAGTTGCGGCGGCGCCGCAGGGCATGCATCGTAGGCGAGGTGAGCTGCCCTCCTTCCCCGCTAGCGATGCAGTGACCTAGTCGGTTGCTGCTACAGTGAACTTGCAACGCTAGGTCTGTTTGCAACCTTGACAATCACTCCATCTATATGTATTGTTTTCCTGTAAAAAATACTTGGTCGTTTGGAAAAAGATGGTAATTGATTTATCACTAGTTTTAGAATGCTTGGTCGTGACAATCAACCGAAGCCACAACCAAAAGTCTCCATCGCGTAAGTACTTTACGGTTGGTCGTACCAACAGACGGTCGGTCGGACCCGCGTCTCACCAAAGGGACACGCATCGGCTTGGTCTGACATGTACGACCAGTTACATCACTGACTTGTGCGACCGCATTTGAGCAGTGTAGTACTCCTTCTATCTTAGTTTACAAGTCTTGCACGTGTACCTAGGTCATTAATTTGACCAACTTAATAAGAGGCATACATTACGAAAAATATATCATTACAAACTTCAAATATTCTATTTTTTAATGATATATTTTTTATGTTAAACAATTTATGTTCTACTAAACTCATCAGGAGTACTTGAAATTTATGTTCCACTAAACTCATCGGGAGCCGTTTCGGGCCTCGAAACCAAAACCATCAATTAATCTTTACCTTGTTCCCATCACATTCCAAAGTACTAGTGCTACAATTAAGTGCAAGCCTGCTCACACCTACCAGTACGTACCAAACCTGAACGTGTTCCCACTATGCAGGTTTTAGTACTAGTGCTAGTACTTAGGTTATAAAAAGGGGAACTACCTAACCGAAAATTACTCTACATTCCTCCTCATAAGTCCTCCTTCTTCGTCCGTCCTTGCCATGGCCGGTGTGCAGAGCTCTAGGTCGAGAACTATCCGAACTACTCGTAACAAGGGAGCGGCAACCAAGGCTGTGGAAAAAAAGAGGGCTCGCCGCCACGCAGAGACCTCGAAAGATCTCTCACGGGCAGGCGATGGCTCCCAGGAGCGCCCTAGCCGCGGAGGCGAACATGCCGAGCTGGCCGCGCTGGAGTCGTTATCCCTCGACGGCATGCCCGATCAGCTCAATAAGCAGAAGGAGTTCATCCACGGCTTGGTGGAGCTGCTGAAGGAGAGCCTCGACGACATGCCCACTGAGCTCAATGAGCAGGGGGAGTTGACCGCCGGCTTGGTGATGCTGCTGAAGAAGAGCATTACCTCGGAGAAGAAGGCGACCGGCGAAATCCTGCAACTTCAGGAGGACAAGGTGAAGCTCTGCCACGAGCTCGACCTGCTGAAGGAGGAGAACGCCGGCTGGAAGAAGTTGCATGAGAATAGTAGTTCCTCGATGAAGATGCTGCAAGTCCTCATCATGGAACAGAAGGAGGAGTTGTTGAAGCTCCGCATCGAGCACCCGGCTGCTGTCAAGGTACGTAATGCGACCGTGGAACAGATGATGATGTCTCGCGTCGAGAAATCCTGCGTCATGGACACAATGAAGAAGATGGCGGAGGAGACACGCAAGGAGATGGAGGTCGTGGAGGTGATGAAGAAGCAGTTACGACTCCGTGGCCAGCAACCCTTCATGTAGTGAGAGCAGCGCCCCAGACTTGTGTGTGCGTCTTCCTTCTTTTTTTGGGGTGATAATCTTCCTTCTTCTTTTGCTCCTGTGTTTCTTCTTTTGCTTCGGGTGTTTCGCCGCACGTGTCACCTTCTCTGCGAGGCATGAATAGAACAATGCTAAAAATGAGATGATTAGAAAATTAGATCATTCTTTATTGCTAATAGAACAATGCCTCTTGCTAGTAATATATAATAAGAGTAGAGATAAGAGGATATGGCACTGGGCTGCTGTGTTTCGTGCTCCTCCGTCGTACTCCAGTGGAAAACTTGAGTATATCGCATGGTTCTTTGCTCCTCCTCAGGTCGTTGGCACATTTATACGAGCAGTAAAATCACAAGGCCCCACCTTCCAGCAGTAATGAGCCATCAAATCACAAAGGCCCTCGCCTCTCTTGAAACCGACCTAGCTAGACTGCCCCGCCCTCTAGCCTTTTAAAAAATGTATACTTTTGTACAGTAGTAGGATCGATGGATTGCGCCATGGACCAAAACTAACAAGATGAAATTAAAGAAAAAAGGTGGTACATAAAGAGAGCGCTCGTCGCCAAATTATGCATATAGTACTATTAAAAAAGCTAGTACATGCTTAAATGGGGTGCTAAATTCTATTAAAGAAATTAGCATACCTATTTAATTCTTGGGTTCTTATTATTTATGCCACTAGTTTGTGTATCACTACTTAGTTTTGCCATTAGAAGTTACAACTACTCAAAAATGCCATCGATCCGTGAGATGCCTGCTCAAAAATGCAATTAGATATCTAAAAAATGCCATCGTTAAGTTAGATGTTTGCTAAAAAATGCCATTAGACATTGTGATTTTCATGTCAAAACCGTTGACCATGTTACATGACAAAAATAAGCCGATTCTCACAATGATAAGTGTGGCCCCGCTTGTCAGGAGTAACCAAGCGAACAATTTTACAGGAAAATAAGGACGCTGTTGGGATCAAGTAGGCCCCACACTTTATTTTACTGTAGTGAGATAGAGGGAGAGCTGGCATGTTGGTCCATCAGTATTTATGTCATTATAACATGGCAAAAGAGATTTGAGTCACAATAATGGTGTCCAGCACAACACACCCCTCAAATAAAACTAAGCACCCTGAAATTCTTTGACAAAACTAAGCCCCCTAAAATTCTTTGACAACTAAACTGCTGGCTATATGATGTTGGCCATATATATTGTACGTATATAATGTGAAGAAACAAGTGGTAGTTGTAGTACTATACCAACTAAAAGATGAACTGTAAGAAATACTAGTATGTACGTACTGAGGAGTTAAAGTAACAAGAAGAAACATAACATAGTTCTGCTGGGGGCTCAGCACAACATACCCCTCAAATAAAACTAAGCACACCAGAAATTAAACTAAGCAACTAATCCGGTAGACACTGCATTAGAACCACCATGAGCAACGATATTGCCACCTTACTCGGAGTCCTCGTCCATGTCCTCGACTTCGTCCTTGTCCCTCTTGCTCTTGGCCGATACTTCTTTGCTTGAACCGCACACTTGGCTCTTGCTCTTCATCCAACCCTTGTAGATATTGAAACAAAGGTATCCATCCATTGTAGCATAGTGGATGTGATCTATATCTAGTAGATTCCACTGCCATGCACGATGAAACATGTGCGGAGGTTTCTTCAGTTTACCATACGAAGGATGAACCATGGCTCCTGCCAGGGTAAGCATTGAAGGCTTATCACGGGAGGACACCAGCCCTTTCTTCTGGAGGTCAATGGGGTTGCCTACAACGAGGCCTATCTGACCCAGGATTTCCTTGTCGTTCCTAAAGTCTACAGTAACGAATTTGACTAGGCCGCCCTTGAGGAACTTCTTAAATTCCTCGCACTCAATGTCGGCATGGCATATGTGGTAGACCAAGCATAAGTCATGCACGCAAACCTGGATCACGGCGGGCTTCTTCTTCTCTGCCTCCTTTAGATTCTTCTCGCTTCCCAGGACTGTGGTGTACTCAACATCTAGCCCAGTGACCCACTCATCATTTCAGTTTACGAACATGCGTCTGAAGCGAGCAAGGCATCCTTTTACCGTTGCAGAAGAACGGGTGTAGATGATGTCAAACTCATCGCCGGTGATGGTTCTAACCTTGTACTAACCGCCGATCATGGAGATTTGGGACGCCATGGATTTGGGAGGAGGGTTAGGATTAGTGGAACTGCCATAATGTGAAAGGACGGGATGACTAGGAGCGAACTGCCATAATGTTAAAGGACGTCTGGGGACGAGTGCGAGCGAGAACTGCCCGCGGTTTTTGTAAAAATGCTGAGTGGGGCGTGCGAACAGCAGGGTAGTGGCTTGCCTGGTGGATAAATGGATTCATGCACAGTACTATGGGGGCCCAATTAGATGTCATGTCTACTTGACGCCCAATTAAATGGCTTTCGATGTCATGTCAAGCGTCGGGAAAATTACAGGTGATACAAAGCTTCCGAGAGCCCTTGGATCTGAGATTGAACGGTTGCATGGCGTGATTCTAGACCTATGGGTGAATATCCTATCCTGGAGAGTTATTCTGCAAATTTTCAGCAACTTAGCATGCGACCGTTCGATCTCAGATCCAAGGGCTGCCAGCAGCCCGTATCATGGTCGCGCCTACCACGACCGTCGCCGGGGGGGGGGGGGGGGGGGGGGGGGGGGGGGGGGGGGGGGGGGGGGGGGGGGGGGGGGGGGGGGGGGGGGGGGGGGGGGGGGGGGGGGGGGGGGGGGGGGGGGGGGGGGGGGGGGGGGGGGGGGGGGGGGGGGGGGGGGGGGGGGGGGGGGGGGGGGGGGGGGGGGGGGGGGGGGGGGGGGGGGGGGGGGGGGGGGGGGGGGGGGGGGGGGGGGGGGGGGGGGGGGGGGGGGGGGGGGGGGGGGGGGGGGGGGGGGGGGGGGGGGGGGGGGGGGGGGGGGGGGGGGGGGGGGGGGGGGGGGGGGGGGGGGGGGGGGGGGGGGGGGGGGGGGGGGGGGGGGGGGGGGGGGGGGGGGGGGGGGGGGGGGGGGGGGGGGGGGGGGGGGGGGGGGGGGGGGGGGGGGGGGGGGGGGGGGGGGGGGGGGGGGGGGGGGGGGGGGGGGGGGGGGGGGGGGGGGGGGGGGGGGGGGGGGGGGGGGGGGGGGGGGGGGGGGGGGGGGGGGGGGGGGGGGGGGGGGGGGGGGGGGGGGGGGGGGGGGGGGGGGGGGGGGGGGGGGGGGGGGGGGGGGGGGGGGGGGGGGGGGGGGGGGGGGGGGGGGGGGGGGGGGGGGGGGGGGGGGGGGGGGGGGGGGGGGGGGGGGGGGGGGGGGGGGGGGGGGGGGGGGGGGGGGGGGGGGGGGGGGGGGGGGGGGGGGGGGGGGGGGGGGGGGGGGGGGGGGGGGGGGGGGGGGGGGGGGGGGGGGGGGGGGGGGGGGGGGGGGGGGGGGGGGGGGGGGGGGGGGGGGGGGGGGGGGGGGGGGGGGGGGGGGGGGGGGGGGGGGGGGGGGGGGGGGGGGGGGGGGGGGGGGGGGGGGGGGGGGGGGGGGGGGGGGGGGGGGGGGGGGGGGGGGGGGGGGGGGGGGGGGGGGGGGGGGGGGGGGGGGGGGGGGGGGGGGGGGGGGGGGGGGGGGGGGGGGGGGGGGGGGGGGGGGGGGGGGGGGGGGGGGGGGGGGGGGGGGGGGGGGGGGGGGGGGGGGGGGGGGGGGGGGGGGGGGGGGGGGGGGGGGGGGGGGGGGGGGGGGGGGGGGGGGGGGGGGGGGGGGGGGGGGGGGGGGGGGGGGGGGGGGGGGGGGGGGGGGGGGGGGGGGGGGGGGGGGGGGGGGGGGGGGGGGGGGGGGGGGGGGGGGGGGGGGGGGGGGGGGGGGGGGGGGGGGGGGGGGGGGGGGGGGGGGGGGGGGGGGGGGGGGGGGGGGGGGGGGGGGGGGGGGGGGGGGGGGGGGGGGGGGGGGGGGGGGGGGGGGGGGGGGGGGGGGGGGGGGGGGGGGGGGGGGGGGGGGGGGGGGGGGGGGGGGGGGGGGGGGGGGGGGGGGGGGGGGGGGGGGGGGGGGGGGGGGGGGGGGGGGGGGGGGGGGGGGGGGGGGGGGGGGGGGGGGGGGGGGGGGGGGGGGGGGGGGGGGGGGGGGGGGGGGGGGGGGGGGGGGGGGGGGGGGGGGGGGGGGGGGGGGGGGGGGGGGGGGGGGGGGGGGGGGGGGGGGGGGGGGGGGGGGGGGGGGGGGGGGGGGGGGGGGGGGGGGGGGGGGGGGGGGGGGGGGGGGGGGGGGGGGGGGGGGGGGGGGGGGGGGGGGGGGGGGGGGGGGGGGGGGGGGGGGGGGGGGGGGGGGGGGGGGGGGGGGGGGGGGGGGGGGGGGGGGGGGGGGGGGGGGGGGGGGGGGGGGGGGGGGGGGGGGGGGGGGGGGGGGGGGGGGGGGGGGGGGGGGGGGGGGGGGGGGGGGGGGGGGGGGGGGGGGGGGGGGGGGGGGGGGGGGGGGGGGGGGGGGGGGGGGGGGGGGGGGGGGGGGGGGGGGGGGGGGGGGGGGGGGGGGGGGGGGGGGGGGGGGGGGGGGGGGGGGGGGGGGGGGGGGGGGGGGGGGGGGGGGGGGGGGGGGGGGGGGGGGGGGGGGGGGGGGGGGGGGGGGGGGGGGGGGGGGGGGGGGGGGGGGGGGGGGGGGGGGGGGGGGGGGGGGGGGGGGGGGGGGGGGGGGGGGGGGGGGGGGGGGGGGGGGGGGGGGGGGGGGGGGGGGGGGGGGGGGGGGGGGGGGGGGGGGGGGGGGGGGGGGGGGGGGGGGGGGGGGGGGGGGGGGGGGGGGGGGGGGGGGGGGGGGGGGGGGGGGGGGGGGGGGGGGGGGGGGGGGGGGGGGGGGGGGGGGGGGGGGGGGGGGGGGGGGGGGGGGGGGGGGGGGGGGGGGGGGGGGGGGGGGGGGGGGGGGGGGGGGGGGGGGGGGGGGGGGGGGGGGGGGGGGGGGGGGGGGGGGGGGGGGGGGGGGGGGGGGGGGGGGGGGGGGGGGGGGGGGGGGGGGGGGGGGGGGGGGGGGGGGGGGGGGGGGGGGGGGGGGGGGGGGGGGGGGGGGGGGGGGGGGGGGGGGGGGGGGGGGGGGGGGGGGGGGGGGGGGGGGGGGGGGGGGGGGGGGGGGGGGGGGGGGGGGGGGGGGGGGGGGGGGGGGGGGGGGGGGGGGGGGGGGGGGGGGGGGGGGGGGGGGGGGGGGGGGGGGGGGGGGGGGGGGGGGGGGGGGGGGGGGGGGGGGGGGGGGGGGGGGGGGGGGGGGGGGGGGGGGGGGGGGGGGGGGGGGGGGGGGGGGGGGGGGGGGGGGGGGGGGGGGGGGGGGGGGGGGGGGGGGGGGGGGGGGGGGGGGGGGGGGGGGGGGGGGGGGGGGGGGGGGGGGGGGGGGGGGGGGGGGGGGGGGGGGGGGGGGGGGGGGGGGGGGGGGGGGGGGGGGGGGGGGGGGGGGGGGGGGGGGGGGGGGGGGGGGGGGGGGGGGGGGGGGGGGGGGGGGGGGGGGGGGGGGGGGGGGGGGGGGGGGGGGGGGGGGGGGGGGGGGGGGGGGGGGGGGGGGGGGGGGGGGGGGGGGGGGGGGGGGGGGGGGGGGGGGGGGGGGGGGGGGGGGGGGGGGGGGGGGGGGGGGGGGGGGGGGGGGGGGGGGGGGGGGGGGGGGGGGGGGGGGGGGGGGGGGGGGGGGGGGGGGGGGGGGGGGGGGGGGGGGGGGGGGGGGGGGGGGGGGGGGGGGGGGGGGGGGGGGGGGGGGGGGGGGGGGGGGGGGGGGGGGGGGGGGGGGGGGGGGGGGGGGGGGGGGGGGGGGGGGGGGGGGGGGGGGGGGGGGGGGGGGGGGGGGGGGGGGGGGGGGGGGGGGGGGGGGGGGGGGGGGGGGGGGGGGGGGGGGGGGGGGGGGGGGGGGGGGGGGGGGGGGGGGGGGGTGCTACTGTTTTGGCACTGCCATGATAAAGCAGTAATGTTATTATTTTGCACCTTAATCTAGTGGCACTATTAATTTGAGGCAATGTTTTGGCACCGCTAGTGGCACTGATTTTTTTTATATATCGAAAAAGGGGGTTTCCTCCGATTTCATTAAAGAAATCCAACCATAGAGAACCATTATCCGACAACATCTCAGTGTAAATGGGCAGTTATGCAACTACTACTAGAACGGACTGAGTACTAGTAGGAGACAAGTTCGCCACATAAGCTAGGCAGGTAGGGGGACGCAGCACCAGCTTAACCAAGTTTGGATTACAACCCAAATGCTACCACAGAAACATCAGAGGGGAAGATAGGGACTGAAAGAGCCAGCTTTAGCATCCCAGTCTAAGCACCCCCGGCCTCCATCCTTGCGACGCACGGTACACCTCGTTTGCCACCTGCTCGACCCTAGTGCCACTGGTAAAATGAAGTAATAATACAGTTAAAATAGAGCGAGTGTCCTCTCTATCATTTCATTTCCAATGTAGATAAAGAAAGTGCTTCTCTTTGTTAGTATATGTTTCATCAACTAGTCCCATTGTTAATGTTTAAGCGTTTCTGCAAACTGGGGTGCTTAATTTTAGTTGATCTGCACAAAAATAGAGATTGGAATGTCTCAAGGCCCCTCCTTGTACTACCGCTGTACACTGATGTTCATCACTGGCAGAAGGTGTATCGGGGAGACTTGGGTCGATTTCCAGTATGAGGCGTACCGTATGAGGCGTCGCAGGGCCCATCTCGCCCTCGCAGCATGGCATACTATGATAATATCGCAATATTTTCTTCTATTTATTAGTGTATGTTTCATCAACTAGTGCCACTATAATGTAATCACGCCTTTTCATTATCTTTGCAAACAGGGTTATTCAGCTGCATTTTGGTGGAACTGCACAAATGTACGGATGGAACCGGCATATATGCAGAGTGCGAGGTGCCAAGTAAAAATTACCGACACCAACCCTGCTCCATCTAAGCATTGGCATCCACCACCATCAGTGGGATGTGTGGCGCTCACTGTGGACGGATATTTCTCGGCAGCAAATCCTCTAACCAAATACTAGTAGCTTAGACTTCAAAAAAATACTAGTAGCTTATATTGGCAGTTTTCTAGGGGTGTACTCTTTTCTGAAAGAAGCACCAATCTATTTTTCTTTATTTGTACACAATGTCACAACTTTGACCCGAAGGTCCAGAGATATTTTAGGGTGATTGGCGTAGTACTCAGAGACTGATTGTAAGCATGATTTTTATTAGCTGTCACACTGATTGTAAGCATGAGCAGATGGAAGATTAGGTTAGTGCGAAGCTTACCTTAAACCCTACCGACGCCGTTGAAACAAGGCGAGCGTCGAGGGAACGGTGGAGAACGGCGGGGAAGTGACGTCGCGCCATCCGGCCTGCTCTTGCGGTGGGAGAACGAATACTCCTGTGGCTCCGGCTGGCTCTGCACCCTCATGAATGGCACACCGTACTCAATCGATTCGTTATCCTCTGGGTGCTCGACCTTCGACCTGTACGCCCACCACCTTCGCTTGACTTTTGCCTCGGGCGAATCTATATGCTCCATCGCACAGAGAAGATACTCAATGAACTCGAAGGACTGCGGTGTGACTGCCGCCGAGGAGTACATTGCCGCCCTCATCGCCGCCGTCTCGCTCTTTCGCAAACATTGCCACATGGCCCTCACCGTCCTCGAAATCTCCCACTCATTGTCAAACCAAGTAAGGATCTCCTTCAACCTGGCTAACTTTGCCTGGTCGCCGCCGGCGATCTGCCTGATTCGCTGCTGCATCCTCTCCATAGATGTCCTTCTGAGTGGTCCGGTGCTAGCTTTGGAAGATGGGAGGAGAGACGGTGGTCTTGCAATAGAGAAGAGGGAGAGGCGAGACGATGGTTTTGGAATGGAGATGATGGAGAGGAGAGGGGGTGGTTTAGAAATGGAGAAGAGGGAGAGGCGAGACGGTGGTTTTGGAATGGAGATGATGGAGAGGAGAGGTTCCCCTGCCTTTCGGTCGCTGACAGGTGGGCCCCGCGCTTGGTGGGACCCATGTGTCGGTGTCTCAATGGCAGGATGGGCTACGTCAGGGGATCCTCGTCCGAGGAGAGAGGAGGTGGTTTTGCAATGGAGAAGAGGGAGAGGCGAGACGGTGGTTTTGGAATGGAGATGATGGAGAGGAGAGGAGGTGGTTTTGCAATGGAGAAGAGGGAGAGGAGCGTGCGGCAACGATTTAGGATTGGACGAGAGGGCCGGCGCGCTGTGACTGGATCAAAATCAAAATCAATTTACCCTTCAATTAAGAAAGCGACCCCACATTAACTAGTCTCCCTTTTATTCTGCGTCATAATTGACCATGATTTTCACAAATAAAATATATGTTATACATTGCAAAAATAATATAATTTGAAAGTACATTCAGATACGAACCAAACGATACAATTTTTGGTGATATGCATTCACATTTTGCATGTCAAATACAGTACGTGGTCAAACTTTGACCCAAAATACGCAAAACAAAAAAAATACTTCCAAGACCAGCGCCGCTCCTCTCCTCTTAAACCACCGCCGCTCCTCTCCTGTACCAATCTAAATCCAGCGTCGCTCCTCTCCTCTTCCATTTCAAAACCACCGCCCCTCCTCTCCTGTTCCAATCCAAAACCAGCATCGCTCCTCTCCCGTTCTAATCCAAAACCAGCACTGCTCCTCTCCTCTTCCATTCAAAACCCACCGCCGGCGAGTGAAGGTGCTGTGGAGAAGTAGATCGATGGAGGAGTACAACTGATACGTGAGGATCACAGACGGCGACCCTGTGAAGCTAGCTAGGATGTTGGAGATACAGTCTTGGTTTGACAACAAGGACCAACTAGTGGTGACGGTGACATCCATGACCAAATATCTGCAACAGAGCGAAAAGGCGGCGATACTCCCGAAGGGAGTCGCGCGGGAGTACATAGAGCTGCTCCTCTGGGCCATGGAGCAAACAGATTCACCGAATCCGATCGTGAGGGAGCGGTGGTGGGAGTATCGATCCCAGATGGAGCATCCACTAGAGATTGAAGGATCGAGCATCTATAGGGTGCCGTATGTGAGGGTGTCGTGCCAGAGCGAACCGGTGGAGTCTTCGTCGACCGAACCCAGCTGCAAGAGGAGAAAAGCAGTTGGCCCGACGATGCTTCCCCGCCATCCTCTCCCTTGCCGTTCACATCGTCTCACAGGCCGGCTGTCTGCCGCCGAGGAACAGGAGGGGACTGCCCCCAGCCCAATAGTCGGGCAGGTTGTGAATTGTCAGGAGGAGCTTAGGGTTGTCAGTATTTGCAGGTTATGAATTGTGTTTTGTGTTTTGTATTTTGAGAGTACTTTCAGATATCAATGTCTTTTGAATTTCAGATTTGCAGTATTGAGCATATGAAGTATTTTATGAATTCTAGAGATCTATTTTTAGCACTTAAAAATGTAGTTTCATAGGAGTATAAAAGTGCAGACAATGTGATTCTCAGAGAAGAAACTGCAAGTTTCAGTTTCAGATAAGAAACTGCAAGTTCAGTTTCAGATAAGAAACTGCAACTTTCAGAGGCAGAGCATTTATATTAACACGGCCTTTTCAAACAGGGTTAACATCATGTTGGAAGTTTTATTCATGGTCGAAAATGGAACTACCAGCCAGTTAACATCATGCTGATCAACATTCATGCATAGCACATCTTCATATGATGCACAGTCAAAAAGATATGCTATTTTCAAAATCCCACACAATGTTGAGTGTGCGAAAAACAGAGAAAACGAGGGACGAAGTTTTGGCAAGTGTTGGACGTGGTGTGCGTAGATGACAATGGGGACCCACATGTCAATAATGGCAGAGGCAAAAAATTTGGAGATATTTTCCCTGCATCAGGTGGAATCGAACCCGGGCGGAACAGCTGTCGGGTAGTGTGACTTGGCCACTGGGCTAGTTCAGTACTTTCATTACAAATAAGGCACTGCCTTGGGTGGTCCGATCACCTCCTGCGCCTTTGTGCCCTCGCCGCGGTGCCGCTGTCTGCCGTTGTGAACATGCTGAACAAACGAGAGGAATCTGGAGAGGACTGTACGTGGAGAGGCGGACAGTCGAGACCCACCAGGTCTATGGCCGTACGCAAGCAAGTGCCTCATCGAAAAAAACTTCCTCCTAATGCTATACTGACGTTGGGGCCCACGGGTTTGTCAACATAGTTACTTTTTTTTAGGTGCTTCAACGTAGGTGATAAATTCACAACGAAGCTGTGGAGCTGGCGGGTAGTATCATTTATTATCACTGGGGAAACAAGTATCCGCTGGGTTTTGGGCTGCCCCATCTAGGCTTTCTTTTTTAACATGTGCAGCCCACGACATGCCGGTTTGTATTTTTTTGAGGGCCATCATGTATCGACCGGCCTATCGACCTCCCATCCGAGGTTTTATTTTTCCTGAAACATCGGCAGCCCAATTTATGTATTTTTTTTGAAGAAAACGCAGAGGTCTATTCTATTTTTCTATATAAGAATAGGAACGCATGGTCCAACTTTTGTTTCCCTTCTAACTATATTATATATATATTTAAATTATTTTATATGTTATTATATATTATTGTTATTGTCATCATATATTTAACAGATACTTACATATGTAAGAAAACAATATCCCACATCTTATTAACTTATAAAAATAATTTCTTAACAATAAAATACTGGATTTTTTTGGCAACGAAAATCCTGGTGATTGTGTACAAAAGCTTGGTAAGATTTAAAGACCAATGTAATAATAAATCACTTATTATTTAAATATATTTATAACAAAATGCTCAGCCCCTGTTTATTTTTTGATAACATTGCTGCGCCCAACCATTATAATTAGAATCAACCCAGCAAAATCGTGTATTTCGAGAAAGTGCAAATGGCCTGTAATTTTTTAGGAGAAAAATAAATGGGCCGCATGGACGCTACATTATTTGTTCACCCAGCCAAGAAAATGGACTGTAATTCTAAAAAAGAAGATCAAATTGACTGTAAATTCTGAAAAAATGGGTTGAATACGTGTCACATTTTTTGAGGCTGAAATGTGGGCCAATAGGTCGAAGCCAACGCAAGTCGTTGTCAACTTAGTCAACAAATGATTTTGATATCGTTAGCCGTTGGATTTACATCCAACGACGGGCATCCATCTTCAATCTCTCGTCTTCTTCCTCCAGCGCCATCGGGACCACCTGCTCCCGCCTCCTGCTGCTAGCAGCTCTGCTTAGCACGCTTCGCTATGAAGCGCTACCCCACCGTTGGCCAGGCCATCCCTCCACCCCTCCACACCTCCTGTTCTTATCCACCGACTGCCGAACCACACCGCACCAGAACCAGTTAACCCTCGTACACCTCTCCGTCTGCGACTCTACTCCCGCGTCTTCCCATCTCCGGCTCGTTGCTGTCCGGGGCCTCGCCGTCGTCCACCACCTTGGATGCGCTCGGCGCGGAGTAGTCAACGTGGTCAACGAACGACATCCATCGGAAGTAGACTGTGCGTGGAGAGGCTGACAGCTGGGTCCACGGCCGCACGCAAGGAAATGCCTCCTTATTACGCGCAAAATAATGATTCCTCCACCTGACAGCTGGGACCCACCGGAAGGGCCTCTGCATTTCACGAAAAAAACATTCCCCCGCTGACAAGTCAGACCCACCAGCTATATCTTCGCACGCAAGGAAGTGCCTCCTTATTACGCACAAAAAAATGAACACCCCCTGCTAGCTGGGACCCACCATAGTGGGAGGCTGACTTGTGGGCCTACTAAGTTGACGGGGACGGAGGGCTTTGTCAACTTAGTCAATATGAACGATTCTAGCTCCAGTGACCGTACGATGTCCATCCAATGGTGGTAGTGCTTCTTCAACCTCTAGTCTTGTTGCTCCAGCCGCCCAAACCAGCGCTGGTCGTGCCACGTGCTCCTTCTTCCCGTGGCTGGCTGTGATGCCGCGGAGGCCTCACCGCCCCCTACTACTCCCACCGCTGGCCAGGCCCTGCGGCGACGGCAACCTCACACCGCAGCCGAACTAGTGAACCCTCGTACTCCTCTCCGCGTGGGCATCCACTGCTGCGTCTTCCCCGGCTCCGCGTCGTCCCCTTCCTAGGCCTCGCCGTCGTCCACCGCCCTGGTGCTCTCGCCGCGGCATGGTCAACGTGGTCAGGGAACGACTTCCATCGGAAGAGTACTGTACATGGAGAGGCTGACAACTGGGTCCACGGCCGCAGCAAGGAAGTGCCTCCTTATTTCACGAAAAATAATGATTCCTCCACCTGATAGCAGGGACCCACCGGACGGGCCACCGTATTTCACGAAAAAAAGTTTCCCCCTGACTGCTGGGACCCACTAGCTACATCTTCGCGCGCAAGGAAGTGCGTCCATATTACGGGCAAAAAAATGATTCGCCCCCCTGACTGCTGGGACCCACCACTTACATCCTCGCACGCAAGGAAGTGCCTGACAGTCAGGACCCACCCGGTTGAAGCGTACGTAGCGTTGTCATTCTGGTCGCGAACGTGTACGTACATACTGGTCGATGTAGAGGCGCGCACGTGTGGTAGTAGAGGCACGCACGTGTGGTAGTAGAGGCGCGAACGTAGCATGTACACGTACGTACAGTGGCCAGGGTGCAAGAAAGTAAATACGGCCACGTACGTACATACGGGCGGGGTCTCGAACACCTACTCGCGCATACGTACAGCCAGGGCTCGTGTACATGGCGGTGGCTGGGTCGGAACGGAGAAACTGCGTCATCGTCATGTTCATGGGAGGCAACGGAATGCGTCGTGTTCATCGGGAGGCAATGGAACGCGTGCTGTTCATTGGGAGCCAACTGGCTTGGATGGAACAGCCGATGGAAATGAGGCCTGGCGTGCCGCAGAACGGAGGAAACAGCCTTGTGTTCAACCGGCCACGGTCGAAACGGGATCCTGTTCATCGGGAGAGGTCTGGCGTACCACAAAACGGAGGAAACAAACTTCTCTTGGAACTCCTATGGTGGAAACGGGGTCCTGTTGACCGGGAGGGGTGTGGCGTACCGCAAAACGGAGGAAACGGACTTGTGTTGGAGCGCTACGGTCGAAACGGGGGC
The DNA here is from genome assembly GCA_036873465.1 of Thinopyrum obtusiflorum. Classification (NCBI taxonomy): domain Eukaryota; kingdom Viridiplantae; phylum Streptophyta; class Magnoliopsida; order Poales; family Poaceae; genus Thinopyrum; species Thinopyrum obtusiflorum. The sequence goes on along the minus strand of JAAAWM010010383.1, from coordinate 23,508 downwards.
CCTGTTCATCGGGAGGGGTGTGGCGTACCGCAAAACGAGACTCCACGAGATACTGTTCATCTCCACCGTCGACCTCCTCCAGCCTCCACGGGCTACTATTCATCCACCGTCGACCTCCTCCAGCCTCCACCTGCGACTGTTCATCCACGTGCTACTGTTCATCCAGCCTCCACTGGCTACTGTTCAACCAGCCCTCTCCACGGGGTCCTGTTCAACCACCCCTCCGCGGGCTACTGTTCATCCAGCCCTCCACCGGCTACTGTTCAACCAGCTCTCCATCGGCTACTGTTCAACCAGCCCTCCATGGGGTCCTGTTCATCCAGCCCTCCACGGGGGGTCCTGTTCATCCACCGGCTCGATCGATCGAGGTACTATTCATCCAGCGGCAACGGCCTCTACTACCACGGGTTCCTGTTCATCCAACCCCCACCGGGAACTGTTCATCCAAACCCCCCAACAACGCTCACTGTTCATCCAAAGGCAGCATCGATCGGCTTCAGTTAGCAGCAGTAGCGAAGGAATCGTTCAATGAGGTTCAGTTAACAGCAAGGGATCGATCAATCTCTCGGGTTCAGTAACGCGTAGCCTGCAGTGCAATCGCTCGGGTTCAGTTAGAGCCCAACGCCTCGCTCGGGTTCAGTTAGAGCGCAATGCCTCGCACACAAGCGCGTACGTACGAGAGAAACGCGCATCGCTCGGCCCCCGACCACCCACCGTAACCGGGAACTCCCCCGATATTTTCCTCGCCCTCGCTTCTACCACGGTTTTCTCCATCATGGACGGCCCAAAGAATGTCATGCAGCTGCGTCTCCGGCCCGCCCAGGACGAAAAGCCAATTTTCTGTCATGATTTTTTGTCATAGAAGTAGGAGCCCACCACATCTATGATGATACCGGGTTTTGTCGCAATTATCGTCATAGAAGTGTCATAAGTATGACAGGAAAAAAATTCGTTCGGCCCAAAATGTCACGGATGTGTCTTTTTTTTGTAGTGCATGGGCCTCCTTTTATTGATTAAGGGGTCACCACAGTGGCAAAGTGGTCATTATCCACTGATATGATAGCGAACAGTGCTATCATACCTAACTCTACGGGCTGACAGGGTGCATTAAATGCACCGCTTAGTGTCACATCACTGGTTGCCCGATAAGGCCTGCCGGGCTATCTTGCCAGCTCCGCGCCTGTTCCCTTGACACGTCGCAGGACGGGTGTCACCTGTGGGTTTCTTCTGTGGGAAATGGCTGCCATGTGGCGAATGGCTGCCACTTAATCATCTTGCGGCTTGACACCGCACTAATTGACGACGTGGGTCGTGCTTGAGTGGTTGGCGGGGTGGTTCAGCCCCCGCGAGCCCCGGCAGGCACTGCCGGGGAACCTTGGTTGCTTGCTTCTGGTGGTGGCCTCGCCCATTGCCGGGCTCGCCTGCCCGGCAAGGGAGGCCCTTTTCTTGCCGATACCTTCCTCCTTTGGCTCGATCTTGGTTTCTCTGAGCTGCATGTTGGTTCTTCAAATCTCTTGGTTCCTCAATCTTTGGCTTGAACTGGTGCTTCAATCTTGATCTTGTGCATGTGCATAGTTGGGCAACAGACCCAAGGTTTGTTGCACCGACAGAAGCCCCCGGGCCTGCCCCGAACGCGCTGCTGAGCGTCGTCGGGGCAGGGCCTAATAAGTGCATAAGCAGGATCACTGAAGGGGTTGGCCCCTTGAGGTTTTCCGTTGCTGCTTCATTAGTCTTGATCTCAGGGCGGTTTTCGATTTCCCCGCGCGTGGTGTAAAGTCAATAGTGGTGGGGCCGTGGCAGCTTCCCGGGAGCAGCGGTGGTGAGGAGAAAGTGAGGGAAGGCGGAGAAGGCGGGTGGCAGGGGGCCAGGTCGGAGTACGATGGCGTGGATGCCTTCGCCTCCGACCGTCGACCTGCCGCCTCGTCTTTCCGCTCTTCCCCTCCCCCCAGCACCATCATCACCAGCCTTTTCGGGTGGTAGCTGGGGAGGGATGTTCTCTTGGCGCCTTCTCCTTGCCTCCAGCAGTCTTTCGGCTGAGCTTTGGTGGATGACTCCACCGGCGCTCAAGCCGGGGCATCTTGCTGGCTCAGGAGGTGGCGACCAGAAGGCGCCGCCCCGTCCCCCACACTCCTCCTTCGCAGCCTTGCCACTCCCAGTCTTGTCAGGCCGTGCCCGACGGGCCCTGACGGGACCGGGGTGGGCTCCTGCTTGGGTGCTCCTTTTCTCATCTTTTCCTCCTTCCGCCGCAGTGCCTGAAGGAGGGAAAATGAAAAGACGGGATTACGGGGCACTTATCTTTTTTCAATCTTAAATCTGTAGGCAATTGCCAAATTTTAATTCAAATAATGTAATCTCTCGAGTCCATCTTCGTGTTCTATAATGCTTGTACTTGTATTTGCATATGAATGAAAAAGATGAACCTTGCCGGGAACCCGTGCATGTGTATGTCCATGCAGAGGTGGAGTGCCTCCTTAATAATAATAAACGAGTTGTCCCGGCAGGATATCCTGTCAGCACCCTCTTTGTCTGCCGGAGAATTATGTCTGCCGGGGAACAGACAGAGGGGCCAGCCCCTCGCCAGCTTCTTTTTATCAAAGGCTACTGCGACCATCCTGACCGAAGCATCGTTCGAGTCATTGATGGGAGCACCTAAGTTTCAAAAGAGAGAGGTGAGGTTTTCTTATGCAAAGTTATAGCTTTACAGAACACTAATGGACAGGAGGTAAATTTATCTGTTTGGCTTTGTCGGGGATCGATGTGCCGTGCAATCTTCTCGTTCCTTGTCGAAGTCAATTTCACGGCAGGAACCTGCAACTCCATATAGATGAGAATGAATGCAGGATGCAATCCTATCTATATGCATATGCAGTGATCTGGGTGTGCTTGTGCATGCATGCAGTCTTAGTTGGGGCCCCCCTACAGCGCTTGTTTATTTTCTCTTGCACGGGATCATCGCCCCGGCTTTGTACAAGGGGTTACATGCAGCTGAGGCAAGGCCTGTACAAAAGGGTGGCTGTCGGGCAGTGCCTAGCAGCCTCGCACCTTACGGATAGTACTTACGGAGATGCTCAATATTCCATGAGTTTTGCAACTAAGTGCCATCCCCGGTCTCCAGACGGACTGCGCCAGGTCTGGTGACTCGTACCACCCGGTAAGGGCCATCCCACTTCGGTGACAGCTTGTGTGTACCCTTGGTGGACTGAACGCGCCTAAGGACAAGGTCACCTTCCTCGAAACACCAGGCATGAACCCCACGGCTGTGATAGCAACGCAGGGCTTGTTGGTAGCGTGCAGCACGCGTAGCGGCCCGGAGATGGTTCTCCGCGAGTAGCACAGCGTCGTCACACATCGTAGGCAAGCACCCGAGGGGACCCGTAAATGAGTTCCGTGGGGATAACTGCTTCTGCCCCGTAGACCAGGGAGAAGGGAGTCTGCTTGGTAGCTCGGTTAGGTGTCGTTCTGAGGGACCAGAGAACTACTGGCAGCTCATCGATCCACCGCCTGCCGTGCTTCTGCAGCGTATCGAAAGTTCTTGTCTTGAGTCCATGACGCACTTCAGCGTTCGCCCTCTCAGCTTGTCCATTGCTCCGGGGGTGTGCCACAGAAGCGAGTGAGATCTTGCATCTGAGGGCATGAACGTATTGCATGAAGGCGTGGCTCATGAACTGGGTGCCGTTGTCAGTGATGATCCTTGCTGGAACTCCGAAGTGACACACCAATTCTTTCAAGAACTTGATAGCTGACTGAGCAGTCACCTTTCTCACGGCAGTCACTTCTGACCACTTTGAAAACTTGTCGATGGCAACGAACAAGAATTCAAAGCCCCCAATTACTCGGGGGAAGGGGCCGAGGATATCGAGCCCCCAGACCGAAAATGGCCATGAGAGAGGGATTGTCTGAAGGGCTTGGGCAGGCAGGTGTGTTCTCTTTGAATGGAACTGGCAGGCTTCACATGTCATGACGAGCTCAACTGCATCTTGGAGGGCTGTGGGCCAATAGAATCCTTGCTGGAATGCTTTCCCAACTAATGCCCTTGATCAAATGTGCGAGCCGCACATTCCTCTGTGAATCTCAGCCAGCAGTTCCTTTCCATCTTCCCGACAGACACACTTCAATTTCACACCGTTGGGCCTTCTTCTGTATTGAGTGTCATCGACAAACTGATGCATACTGGCCCTCCGGGCTACTTTCTCAGCTTCATCTTGGTCGCCGGGGAAGTTCTTCGGTTTGGAGGAAGCGGACGATGTGCCTTGCCCAAGTTGGAGCCTGGGGCTCAACAACGAGGACTAGCGACACCTCCTCTGCTGTGGGAGCACCAGCCTCGTTTGCGGGGTCCATAGGACCGGCTGGAGGGGGTGGTCCGGCAGGCTGTGAGGAGTTGTTTTCGGCAGGGTCTCTGCCAGGAGCAGATGGCTCGATCGGGAGAGGCTTACTGTAGTCCAACTTTCTCCTTTTTCTGGGCCATTGTGGTTGGTGATACGGAGGACTGAGAGAGATGGAGAACAAAAGTTCCTGGTTCCACAGGAAGCTTCTGCGTAGCACACTTTGACAGGTGATCAGTTCTGCTATTTTCCGCACGGGGTATGTGCTCTGTTTGCAACCCATCAAAGTGCTCCTCCAATCTCCTCACTTCCTCAACATATGATTCCATCAATGGGATTTGATAATCCTTGTTGACTTGTCTCACCACAAGCTGTGAATCTCCTCAAATGATCAACTTCTTGATTCCCAACTCTGCTGCAATCCTGAGCTAGGCAAGGAGCCCTTCATACTCAGTTGTATTGTTGGTGGCTTCTTCCCGGGCAAAGTGCATCTGGAGACGTACTTCAAGTGCTCCCCGAAGGGGGCAACAAGAAGCACGCCAGCCCCTGCACCTTGTAGGGAAAAAGCACCATCAAAATACATAATCCATTCTTGGGGTGATTCCTTGCCGGGGAGAGCTGTTTCTGTCATTTCCTCATCAGGGGTTGGCGTCCATTCTGCAATAAACTCTACCAGTGCCCTGCTCTGAATAGTTGAAGTGCTCTCAAACTTCAAATCAAAGCTGGATAACTCCAAAGCCCACTCCACTATTCTGCCGGTAGCTTCAGGGTTTCGGAGTATCCTTTGCAATGGAAAACGAGTAACAACCGTGATCTCATGGGCTTGGAAGTAGTGGCGCAGTTTCCTTGAGGCCATGACGAGGCCAAACACTACAAAAAAAGACACATCCGTGACATTTTGGGCCGGACGAATTTTTTTTGTCATACTTATGACACTTCTATGACGATAATTGTGACAAAACCCGGTATCATCATAGATGTGGTGGGGTCCTACTTCTATGACAAAAAATCATGACAGAAAATGGGCTTTTCGTCCTGGGCGGGCCGGAGACGCAGCTGCATGACATTCTTTGGGCCGTCCATGATGGAAAAACCCGTGGTAGAAGCGAGGGCGAGGAAAATATCGGGGAGTTCCCGGTTACGGTGGGTGGTCGGGGCCGAGCGATGTGCGTTTCTCTCGTACGTACGCGCGTGTGTGCGAGGCGTTGGGCTCTAACTGAACCCGAGCGATTGCACTACAGGCTACGCGTTACTGAACCCGAGCGATCGATCGATCCCTTCGCTACTGCTGCTAACTAAAGCCGATCGATCACTGCTGCCTCCTTCCCTTGATGAACAGTGAGCGTTGTTGGGGGTTTGGCTGAATAGTTCCCGGTGGGGGGTTGGATGAACAGGACCCCGTGGTAGTAGAGGCCGTTGCCGCTGGATGAACAGGACCCCGATCGTTCGAGCCGGTGGAGGGGTGGATGAACAGGACCCCGTGGAGGGCTGGATGAACAGGACGACCCCGTGGAGGGTTGGTTGAACAGTTGCCGGTGAAGGGCTGTATGAACAGTAGCCAGTGGAGGGCTGTATAACAGGACCCCGTGGAGAGGGTTGGTTAAACAGTAGCCGATGGAGGCTGGATGAACAGGAGCCTGTGGATGAACAGTCGTAGGTGGAGGCTGGAGGAGGTCGACGGTGGATGAACAGTAGCCCGTGGAGGCTGGAGGAGGTCAACGGTGGAGATGAACAGTATCCCGTGGAGTCCCGTTTTGCGGTATGCCACTCCCCTCCCGATGAACAGGACCCCCGTTTTGACCGTAGCGCTCCAACACAAGTCCGTTTCCTCCGTTCGGCGGTACGCCAGGCCTTGTTTCCATCGGCTGTTCCGTCCAAGCCGGTTGGCTCCCGATGAACAGCACGCGTTCTGTTGCCTCCCGATGAACACGATGCATTCCGTTGCCTCCCCATGAACACGACGACGACGCAGTTTCTCCGTTCTGACCCAGCCACAGCCATGTACATGAGCCATGGCCGTACGTATGCGCGAGTAGGCATTCGAGACCCCACCCCTATGTACGTACGTGGTCGTATTTACTTTCTTGCACCTTGGCCGCTGTACGTACGTGTACATGCTACGTGCGCACCTCTACTACCACACGTGCGCGCCTCTACTACGACACGTGCCCTTCCTTGCACGGCCACGGTTCATCGCTGCAGCCTGCAGACAGACTGATCGACCAGTATGTATGTACACGTTCACGACCAGAATGACAACGCAATGTACGCTTCGACCAGGTGGGTCCCGACTGTCAGGCACTTCCTTGCGTGCGAAGATGTAGCTGGTGGGTCCCAGCAGTCAGGGGGTGAATCATTTTTTTTGCTTGTAATATGGACACACTTCCTTGCGTGCGAAGATGTAGCTAGTGGGTCCCAGCAGTCAGGGGGAGAAAACATTATTTTCAGGGTAAAAAGGATGCAGTTGCATGCATGCATCCATGGGTGTGGTGCGTCCCCACTGTCAGCCTCTCACGTACAGTCATCTTCCGATGACTCTCGATTGTTGACCATGTTGACCACACTGTGCCGAGCGCACCAAGGCCGGTGGACGATGGTGAGGCCCCAGACTGGAATGACCCAGAGATGGGGAAGATGCGGTAGTGGAGTCACAGATGGAGAGGAGTGGGAAACTTGACTGGTTCGGGTGCGCGGCAGCACTGCCGCGGTGCCGCCCACGGGAGACAGGAGCAAGAACAGAGGTTGAAGAAGGAGCACGGCTGTTGGATTAACATCCAACGGTCCAGCTGCTAGAATCATTTGTTGATTAGGTTGACAAAGCCCTGCGTACACGTCTGCTTAGTAGGCCCACAAGTCAGCCACCAAATCTGACGTGTCCCAGCTGTCAATGGGAGGAATATTTTTTTGCATAACAAGGAGGCACTTCCTTCTGTGCGAAGATACAGCCGGTGGGTCCCAGCTGTCAGGGGAAGGAAACATTTTTTTCAGCTTAATAAGGAGGAACTTTCCTTGCGTGCGACTATGGACCTCATGGGTTCCAGCCGTCAGGCTCTCCACGTACAGTCCTCTTCCGATGACTCTTGTTTGTTGACCACGCCGCATCGAGCGCAGCGAGGCGGTGGACGACGGCGAGGCCCCAGACGGGAACGGCCCGAAGATGGAAAGACGCGGCAGTGGAGTCATAGATTGAGACGAGGAGAAGGGTTATAGCTGGTTCTGGTGCGACGTGGGGCTGCAATCGATGGAGAATAACAGGAGGTATGGAGGGGTGGAGGGATAGCCTGGCCAGCGGTGGGGTAGCGCTTCGCAGCGATGCGTGCTAGGCAGAGCCGCTAGCCGCCGGAGGCCGGACCAGGCGGTCCCGGCGACGCTGGAGGAAGAAGACGAGAGATTGAAGGTGCATGCCGGCCGTTGGATATAAATCCAATGGCTGTGGATGTCATAATCATTTGTTGACCAAGTTGACAACGCCCTGCGTAGGCTTCGACCTATTGGCCCACATGTCAGCCTGCAAAAATGTGGCATATATTTAACCCATGTTTTGTCCATTTGCTGGGCTGGGTGAACAAATAATTTCGCGTCAATGCGGCCAATTTATATTTTCTAAGAAATCACAGCCCATTTGCACTTTCTTGAAATACACGAATTAGCTGGGCTCGTTCTATATATAATGTTAGGTTAGAAGGAGCAATTAATATCAAAAAATAAACCGGAGCGACACATTATATATATATAAAATTAACAAATTAGCGAGTTATTGCTCAAAATAAAAATGAGCGCGTTATTATTACATTGGTCCTTAAAATCTTTGCAAGCTTTTGTACGCAATCACCAGGATTTTCCTTGCCTGTGAGTCAAAAACAACCAGGATTTTCCTTCCCAACTTCTGTTAAACATTTACTTTTATAAGTTAATAACACGTGGGATGTTTTTATAATGTATATATAAGTCTCTATAGAATATACGATAATAGTAATAAAAATAATAGTAATAATGTATATATAAGTCTCTATATAATAGTAATAATTATAATGTGGTTAGAAGGGAAAACATAAATTGGAGACAGCATTATTATTCTTATATATAGATAAATAGAACAGAGATCTGAGTTTTATTAAGAAAAATACATTGGGCTGCCGATCTTTAAGAAAAAGCCCATAGGCCATTATGGACCTCAAAAAATAAGTTGAAACCACTATCTCCGTATGTCGTGGGCTACACATGTTAAAAAACAAAACCTAGGCCTAGCTGATACTTGTTCGCCCTCTGAAAAAAAATGATACCAGCTAGATCCCCGAGCGAACTGGATTAAAGAGGGGGCCGGCAGCGCGACTGAAGAAGCACATCAGGAGCGATTTTTTTTCTTCAGTGGATGGCTCTCGATGGCGTTTTTTTACTTGCCTCTGCACCATACAACTTGTATTTTTAGCCTCCCAGTCCGTGGTGGACCAGCAGCCCATTTGCTGGGTGGGCCAACCTACAGAAACCAGCACTCAATTTTTCATCAAGCCCCAAAAACAACGCAATACTATGTTTGTTTTGAGGCCAAAAACATTACGGCAGGGGTTGAGCGGGGGAGGGGGGAAGACAGAGCAAAAAGATTAAAAAGAGCTGATGCGCCGTTGCTACCCTAACAAAGGAGGTGCAATTCTTCTCGGGAAGAAGGTGTGCCGTTGACACCCACACGTCACAAATCCCACAGTAGGCATACTAACAAGTTCACACACAAGTACAACAGAAAAGGTAAACATTCGTATCAAACTCAGGTTCACAGGACACGTTCATATTCATAGCCAACATTCACAATCAACAACTCAAAAGATTCATATATACACAAGTTCAGCATGTCTATGCATCCAAATGATTGATAGATCACACGACAATATTCATAGATAATTCACAAAAAGATTCAGATATACACATGTTCAGTATGTTTATGCATCCAAATGATTGAGATCACAGCCAATATCATCCATGGACGAACTTTAATTACCTAGGGTACAGACTGGTAAATGGTGTTCAGTCGGAGGTACTTCTTGCTAAAATTAATGCTTGTACGAGTAAACTTTCGAGTACATAAGAGGCAGCACAGACAATCTGAACTTTGCTTGTAGGTTTATCCTCAAATAGTGGCCTCATTAAACCAATGGCAATAAATTGACATGCAAAACAATAGCACTATTATGTCATGACACTAATAATATTCCCTCCCTGCTCCACCACATGATTCACCTCCATAGACAAACATACACATGTACATGATTCAGCATAAGGTGCTACTAAAGATTTGTTTAACTCCGACAGGAAAATTAGGCAGCAATAAATTAGTGGTACTTAAGTACTCCTAATTAATTAAGTGACCTTGCAGGAGAGACAACAGAAGTGGAAGGGCTCCCTGGAGGATTGTCTCACATGTAAGGTAGACATTGTCAGAGCCCTTGAATGGCCTCGACTGAGGCCTCTGGCTTCAGCAAGATCACCTTGGTACTGTTTATTCTTCTTCTTCCTCCTCTTCATGCTCTGTTTCTCTTTCTCCTCACCAGTTGGTGAAACCAAGTACATGATTGGCCTTCTATTTCTGATTTGGTTTTGTCAGTGTGGGAGTACAAGTGTACTAGTAAACAATAGCATTATTTTCTCATGGGAGTCGCAAAATAGAGATGAACACATGCATTAAATATCATTCTTACCTAAAGGAAGGTTATGGCACCAATATGGATGATGGGGATTGGAACACATATCTCCCTTTGTGCAGTTCCACCGAAATGAATCAACTATTCCATTCTGACATTCCAGTTAAACAGCACAAAAGTCACTTCTTTTTAGAAGTGTTTTGTGCAGTGCACCAAAAGGTCACAACAGCAACCTGGTGAAATGGATATCCCTGTTTGCACAAAAAGCTACAATGGAAACAGTCAAAGTCTCAAACAATTACAAGCAAAAACATTTGGCTAAACTTGTCATGGCTTATAACAGTGGCATGGCTTCATTTTACCAGGGGAATTAGATTAATAATAGCTAAATATTTGGTATAAGGGCATGGGACAGTGGGTGCACCAGCAGTCCAGCACCATGTACCTAAACATGGGTATAAAGTGGTGATTCAGAGTTTGTTGCCCCGAGAAACAAACATCCAAGAAACATATCTGGGTTGGTCCCATTTTTGTTCACTCTAGCCACCTACTCCTATGTGTGGATAGCAAATCTAGTCCTGGTCATACCACTGTGTACAGCGTTACCCCGATATTTCCCTTTTCGACCAAGAGACCAGTTGGATGACCAGTCTGTACTACTTTCACCCCCTTTCCTTCCTGTTTGTACCAAGTCTGATGTACATACTAAATTCCCCCACCCCCACTTTATTTCTTGTTTGAACCAAGTACAAGATTTGACTCCATGAAGTAGCTTTACCTCTAACAATAGAAAAAAAATAGGTGACGTTGGACCATCCGATCGAGAGGGGCTGAGAGGTAGAAAATGATGCACATGCAGCAACGTAGCGAGCTGGAGAAGTAGAGCTAAGGCGGTTTCGAAGGAAGATATACCTGAAGGTCGTCGGGATGTGGATAGGTGGGCGGCGGGAGGCCGGATCCGCCCACACTAGGGCAACGACGAGGGGATCGGAGGACCTCCCGCACCGGTGCTCGGCCAGAGATAATGGTGCGGCCGGCAGTGGGTCTCCTCCCTCACTGTCGATGATGGCCTAAACGCTGCCCCTCCTCCCCTTCACCGGTGGAGGGGGATACGTCCGGATCTGTAACCAGCGGTGAGGATAGAAAGACAGTGTTTTTTGAAGGGAGAAAGACAGTGTTACCACCCCTATCTTGTTTAGATCTGGAGAGGATGAGAGTGTGTGAATAGAGCAACCCTAGCAAGCAAGCGCGGAGGCTCCGGCCTATATATACGTAGTGGGGTAGTTTTCCTTTTTCACTCCATCAAAACAATCATTTAAAATTGTGTACTACGTGCCAGGTCGCCCTTTTTTTAGTTGTTGATTGTTTTTTGAGATAGCTACCCGCTTGTTCCAAGTGGTGTTACGGTGTGCCAGGTCGCACTTTGTATCGTTCAAGTCTGGTACAAGTCCCTCCATTAAATGAACAACCACCCCCTCGTAAAAATTGTGAACAAGCCCACGGCTAAAATTATCGGAAACGTGGGTTGCCCCAACATGCATTATTATTTATATTTTCTACTCCCTCCGTTCCTAAATATAAGTCTTTTTTATTAGCCACACCTAAGACAAGAATTTTTTTTATTAGCAGTGAACCCCACATGTCATAGACACAAAAAGTGTGGCAAGATTCCCTTAGGCAAGCCAAAGTGTGTCCAACAATTTGAGCAACTCAAGTTAGGCAAGTGTGGCAAGTGTGGGAAAAATAATGTGGCAACATAAGACAAACATAGTCACAATCCAAACAGCCCCGTAATTTTTTGTGACATGCATGAAAATTTGGTTAGTTAAATTTATAGTCAAAATTTGGCAAGGTGCATCAAATCAACACATGCAAGTATCAAAAGGGAAGTCACGACATGCATGCATGCGTTGTACTCCCTCTGTTTCCAAATATAAGTCTTTTTAGAGATTGCAACAAGTGACTACATACGAAGCAAAATATGTCTACATACATCTGTATGTTATAGTCCATTTGAAATGTGTAAAAAGACTTATATCAAGTGGTGTTCCAAGTGGTGTTACGGTGTGCCAGGTCGCACTTTGTATCGTTCAAGTCTGTTACAAGACCCTCCATTAAATGAACAACCACCCCCTCGTAAAAATTGTGAACAAGCCCACGGCTAAAATTATCGGAAGCGTGGGCTGCCCCAACATGCATTATTATTTATATTTTCTACTCCCTCCATTCCTAAATATAAGTCTTTTTAGACATTTCAAATGGACTACAACATACGGATGTATGTAGACATATTTTAAAGTATGGATTCTTTCATTTTGCTCCGTATGTAGTCACTTGTTAGAATCTCTAAAAAGACTTATATTTGGGAACGGATGCAGTATGTGGGAGTATCCTCAAAACAAAATGTGAGAGTACATTATTTATTGGGCTCCTTTGTAATTGGTGCTAAAAATTGACCAAAGATTTAACTGACAAAATGTTAGTGCATGTTAACAAAAATTATATCGTTTGATTCGTATTTGAACATAGTTTTCAATGATGTAGGGGCTGTTTGGTTTCCAGCCACATATTGCCACACTTTGCCACACCTCACCTTAGGCAAATTTGACCAAGTTAGGTGGGTGTTTGGTTCTAGCCACACCTAAGACAAGAATTTTTTTATTAGCAGTGAACCCCACATGTCATAGACACAAAAAGTGTGGCAAGATTCCCTTAGGCAAGCCAATGTGGGTCTAACAATTTGAGCAACTCAAGTTAGGCAAGTGTGGCAAGTGTGGGAAAAATAATGTGGCAACATAAGACAAACATAGTCACAATCCAAACAGCCCCGTAATTTTTTGTGACATGCATGAAAATTTGGTTAGTTAAATTTATAGTCAAAATTTGGCAAGGTGCATCAAATCAACACATGCAAGTATCAAAAGGAAAGTCACGGCATGCATGCATGCATTGTACTCCCTCCGTTTCCAAATATAAGTCTTTTTAGAGATTGCAACAAGTGACTACATACGAAGCAAAATGAGTGAATCTACACTCTAAAATTCTACATACATCCGTATGTTGTAGTCCATTTGAAATGTCTAAAAAGACTTATATTTAGGAACGAAGGGAGTAACTAATGCATCGGTAAACGCAAATTATTGAAATATATCGAGTGCAGTGCTTTGATGTGTCGCGTCAACTTGTACAAGACCGAGAAGTTTGATTACTACAACGCCCTCTCGCCTTAACCGCACCTGCCTTTGGCTGCATGACAGGTGGGCCACCCACCTGTTGGGCCCACCTGTCATAGACACAAAGGCAGGAGAAGTAAGTCAATGAAGCTGCGTCCCTCCCTCGCCCATGAGCGTGGTGGCTGGCAGGACTAGGAGAAGCTTTTGTTCGCTACACGCTCTCCCTCCCGCACGCGGTGGACATGCAGCAATTCAATCGGTGTCAGATGGCCAGAAGCATACTGTAGTACTCCTCCACTGTAGTAGTACTCCATCATTGTTTGACTTCCCGAAGAGGCAAAGAGCCAAGCGCAGCCCGGACGCTCGTGTGGCAGTTTCATGTGTAGAGTAGTCTAGGATAGCGTGTACCGTGCCTGTAAGCTTAAAATCATTGGGGTCGGCTCCATGCTTTTTTTATTAAAATAATCTTCTGGCCCTACCTATCATCCTGGTGATTCTAGTTTGCACGCTCATCTGGTCAAGATAGGAATATATATTTTAATTTGTGGTGGGGTAAATGTTAGAGGTTGCAGCAAATGGAGTATTGTACACTGCTGGTCTTTCAGCCAAGTTTAGAGGCAACCATGTGGGGCCAGTGCTATGATGTGTCGCGTCAACTCGTACAACGAGGAGAAGCTTGATTTTACTACTACACGCCTTCTCCCTCGCCCATGCGCGCGGTGGCTATCCCTCCCGCACGCGGTGGACGGACATGCAGCAGTGGATTCGATACTGTAGAAGTAGTAGTAACATCATTGTTTGTCTTCTCGAAGAGGCGAAGAGCCAAGCGCAACCCGAACGTGGCAGTTGTGAACGCTCACGTGGCAGTCTTTGTGTAGGGGTGGGGCGTGGTGCGGAGCCTTGGAGCACGCATATAGCCAGGCTCTTGCATGAGACAAAATTGCTATTTAAGCCCACTATTGTAGTACTAGTACTTGCTCGTATAGCCCTGTAAACTGGAAAGGAGTATTTGCCTTTTTAGATATTTCAACAAGTGACTAGACTACACCGCGTGCAGTACTGGCTCAAATCTCAAATCTCATCAACCAAGGCATTTTGTGATTGGAGGAATGTATCTCGTACTTTACAAAACTACCCTATTTAAACTCATGCATTAATTACGTATTTCTCTTGTTTTCCTCTCTGCCTTGGTCGCGGTTCACAATATTGAGCACTCCTATATGACTAGCCGCTCTATCTACATGCGGGACATCAAAGCATCCGGGCCTGCGTGCCACCCACAAAATCACAGCGAGGTACTACAGTCGAGACTCACCGGTCACCCTGGTGTGGCCATCATGACCCGTCATATCACAAAACCCACCTTTACCAACAGTGGTAAAGTGGCCTCGAAGTGGCCTCGAAGTTGGACTGGACGAAGCAACCATCATTTCACTGGAACGCTCGTTGAAGCCCTTTCTCCCCTTTCTTGAAGAAAACCTCACTCCAGGCTACTCACTTCTGCCATTTTTCTTCTGTACCGACGAAGGAAAGGTGGGCGAATTAGTGATGCTGCTATATTTTCATTCCAAGAATCTTATTTTTGCGACCCCCCCCCCCCCCCCCCCCCCCCCCCCCCCCCCCCCCCCCCCCCCCCCCCCCCCCCCCCCCCCCCCCCCCCCCCCCCCCCCCCCCCCCCCCCCCCCCCCCCCCCCCCCCCCCCCCCCCCCCCCCCCCCCCCCCCCCCCCCCCCCCCCCCCCCCCCCCCCCCCCCCCCCCCCCCCCCCCCCCCCCCCCCCCCCCCCCCCCCCCCCCCCCCCCCCCCCCCCCCCCCCCCCCCCCCCCCCCCCCCCCCCCCCCCCCCCCCCCCCCCCCCCCCCCCCCCCCCCCCCCCCCCCCCCCCCCCCCCCCCCCCCCCCCCCCCCCCCCCCCCCCCCCCCCCCCCCCCCCCCCCCCCCCCCCCCCCCCCCCCCCCCCCCCCCCCCCCCCCCCCCCCCCCCCCCCCCCCCCCCCCCCCCCCCCCCCCCCCCCCCCCCCCCCCCCCCCCCCCCCCCCCCCCCCCCCCCCCCCCCCCCCCCCCCCCCCCCCCCCCCCCCCCCCCCCCCCCCCCCCCCCCCCCCCCCCCCCCCCCCCCCCCCCCCCCCCCCCCCCCCCCCCCCCCCCCCCCCCCCCCCCCCCCCCCCCCCCCCCCCCCCCCCCCCCCCCCCCCCCCCCCCCCCCCCCCCCCCCCCCCCCCCCCCCCCCCCCCCCCCCCCCCCCCCCCCCCCCCCCCCCCCCCCCCCCCCCCCCCCCCCCCCCCCCCCCCCCCCCCCCCCCCCCCCCCCCCCCCCCCCCCCCCCCCCCCCCCCCCCCCCCCCCCCCCCCCCCCCCCCCCCCCCCCCCCCCCCCCCCCCCCCCCCCCCCCCCCCCCCCCCCCCCCCCCCCCCCCCCCCCCCCCCCCCCCCCCCCCCCCCCCCCCCCCCCCCCCCCCCCCCCCCCCCCCCCCCCCCCCCCCCCCCCCCCCCCCCCCCCCCCCCCCCCCCCCCCCCCCCCCCCCCCCCCCCCCCCCTTCAGGGTAGTTTGCATTGCCCTGTGTTTAATTACCAGAACAATGCGTGTTATCAAACCATCTTAGGGCTAGTGCACTGTCTTGTGTGGGCGGTACTTGCTACTTTTGTTTGATAGTGAAGCATGCGAACCCTCTCCGAGTTATGGAAACAGATGTATCCTCACCAGCTTTTGATGTAATATATCGCATGCTTAGATGTAAGTTCACCGATTATCACAGCCTATTCTTTTCCCGTTTTCATTACGATTGTGGTTTCCTTTTGATTGCTTTTTGTTTGTCAGTTCATTGATGGATCCTGGAGCACTAGCCAAAGAGTTGCCGGTGGACAACCCACTAGAGACAGCGATCTCCAGGAAGTGAGCACTGACCAATGAGTTGACCATGTTGGCGGGCCAACCCATGGAGATGAAGAACTCCAAGAAACAACCACTGGCCAAAGAGTTGACGATGTTGGCAGACGAACTCCTCAAAGAAAGTTGGAATAACAGCAAGGGCCCCACCGTGCCTACCCCAGAAACTCTAATGGCCACCTATGCGAGGCTCAAGGCCGAGTTGTAGGAGATAGTCGCCGTTGAGAAGCAGTATTCCCCTGGCAAGGTGATGGCCCCCATCGAGGACGAGGAGATGGCCCCCGGAGGGATGGGATCCCCCGGTGAGCTGCACAAGGTAAAAAATAATGGCTTACCGTAGTTGTGGTTTTTGATTATTTGCAATGTGCTTGCTAATATGTTAGGGTTGTGCAGGTGCCGGTGGACGTCCTTGATGATTCCGATGTCACGGCCCGTCCTGTGGACAACGCCCCAGAGATCGTTTTTGATGTCGCGGTCCGTCCTGTTGACATCGCCCCAGAGCCCCCCCCCCCCCCCCCCCCCCCCCCCCCCCCCCCCCCCCCCCCCCCCCCCCCCCCCCCCCCCCCCCCCCCCCCCCCCCCCCCCCCCCCCCCCCCCCCCCCCCCCCCCCCCCCCCCCCCCCCCCCCCCCCCCCCCCCCCCCCCCCCCCCCCCCCCCCCCCCCCCCCCCCCCCCCCCCCCCCCCCCCCCCCCCCCCCCCCCCCCCCCCCCCCCCCCCCCCCCCCCCCCCCCCCCCCCCCCCCCCCCCCCCCCCCCCCCCCCCCCCCCCCCCCCCCCCCCCCCCCCCCCCCCCCCCCCCCCCCCCCCCCCCCCCCCCCCCCCCCCCCCCCCCCCCCCCCCCCCCCCCCCCCCCCCCCCCCCCCCCCCCCCCCCCCCCCCCCCCCCCCCCCCCCCCCCCCCCCCCCCCCCCCCCCCCCCCCCCCCCCCCCCCCCCCCCCCCCCCCCCCCCCCCCCCCCCCCCCCCCCCCCCCCCCCCCCCCCCCCCCCCCCCCCCCCCCCCCCCCCCCCCCCCCCCCCCCCCCCCCCCCCCCCCCCCCCCCCCCCCCCCCCCCCCCCCCCCCCCCCCCCCCCCCCCCCCCCCCCCCCCCCCCCCCCCCCCCCCCCCCCCCCCCCCCCCCCCCCCCCCCCCCCCCCCCCCCCCCCCCCCCCCCCCCCCCCCCCCCCCCCCCCCCCCCCCCCCCCCCCCCCCCCCCCCCCCCCCCCCCCCCCCCCCCCCCCCCCCCCCCCCCCCCCCCCCCCCCCCCCCCCCCCCCCCCCCCCCCCCCCCCCCCCCCCCCCCCCCCCCCCCCCCCCCCCCCCCCCCCCCCCCCCCCCCCCCCCCCCCCCCCCCCCCCCCCCCCCCCCCCCCCCCCCCCCCCCCCCCCCCCCCCCCCCCCCCCCCCCCCCCCCCCCCCCCCCCCCCCCCCCCCCCCCCCCCCCCCCCCCCCCCCCCCCCCCCCCCCCCCCCCCCCCCCCCCCCCCCCCCCCCCCCCCCCCCCCCCCCCCCCCCCCCCCCCCCCCCCCCCCCCCCCCCCCCCCCCCCCCCCCCCCCCCCCCCCCCCCCCCCCCCCCCCCCCCCCCCCCCCCCCCCCCCCCCCCCCCCCCCCCCCCCCCCCCCCCCCCCCCCCCCCCCCCCCCCCCCCCCCCCCCCCCCCCCCCCCCCCCCCCCCCCCCCCCCCCCCCCCCCCCCCCCCCCCCCCCCCCCCCCCCCCCCCCCCCCCCCCCCCCCCCCCCCCCCCCCCCCCCCCCCCCCCCCCCCCCCCCCCCCCCCCCCCCCCCCCCCCCCCCCCCCCCCCCCCCCCCCCCCCCCCCCCCCCCCCCCCCCCCCCCCCCCCCCCCCCCCCCCCCCCCCCCCCCCCCCCCCCCCCCCCCCCCCCCCCCCCCCCCCCCCCCCCCCCCCCCCCCCCCCCCCCCCCCCCCCCCCCCCCCCCCCCCCCCCCCCCCCCCCCCCCCCCCCCCCCCCCCCCCCCCCCCCCCCCCCCCCCCCCCCCCCCCCCCCCCCCCCCCCCCCCCCCCCCCCCCCCCCCCCCCCCCCCCCCCCCCCCCCCCCCCCCCCCCCCCCCCCCCCCCCCCCCCCCCCCCCCCCCCCCCCCCCCCCCCCCCCCCCCCCCCCCCCCCCCCCCCCCCCCCCCCCCCCCCCCCCCCCCCCCCCCCCCCCCCCCCCCCCCCCCCCCCCCCCCCCCCCCCCCCCCCCCCCCCCCCCCCCCCCCCCCCCCCCCCCCCCCCCCCCCCCCCCCCCCCCCCCCCCCCCCCCCCCCCCCCCCCCCCCCCCCCCCCCCCCCCCCCCCCCCCCCCCCCCCCCCCCCCCCCCCCCCCCCCCCCCCCCCCCCCCCCCCCCCCCCCCCCCCCCCCCCCCCCCCCCCCCCCCCCCCCCCCCCCCCCCCCCCCCCCCCCCCCCCCCCCCCCCCCCCCCCCCCCCCCCCCCCCCCCCCCCCCCCCCCCCCCCCCCCCCCCCCCCCCCCCCCCCCCCCCCCCCCCCCCCCCCCCCCCCCCCCCCCATGTATCCTCACCAGCTTTTGATGTAATATATCGCATGCTTAGATGTAAGTTCGAACTGTTTATCATATCAGCAGGGCTTGTTTGATGATTCTTGGTGTTAGTAGGCTACCTACTGTGCCAGCTATAGTACTTGCAAAACACTCACTGAAGCGAAACATTGGGGCTGATGAGCTCGTGGTACGCTTATACTTATCCGTCGTCGATCGGCCAATAGCCCAAGCTCCTAAAATTGTAGGCTTAGCGATCGATCAGACAATAGTCGACACGGATACATTCAGGCCTCATTTGGTTCATAGGGTAGGAAAATCGTAGCAAAAGTATAGAGACGTACAACACAAATTAATCATAGCAGTACAGAGACGTACTCCCTCCGTTCCAAAATAGATGACTCAACTTTGTACTACTAACTTTGAAACAGAGGGAGTACAAATCCTAGGTGGGCTAGTTTGGCCTAGTGGGTTTCAGTGATATGACATGGTACAGTGCCGTCCAGTCTTCGCGTGTGGTAGCAATATTGCGGGTATAGTAAGTTTTCTTGAAGAAGCGGAATTCAACGAAGTCATGATGGTTCCTTCGTCCGACCAACTTACAGCGGGAAAGGTTGGTCCTGCGCTACGACCGGGGTGGACCAGGATAATTTTGTGCATGGCAGGTGGACCAGGATGGTCGACATCCCACATGTCGGCGAATGGAAAGTATTCTTTTCCGATATAGAGGACGAGCAACGAGTATTCATTGTTTATTTTTGATGAAAGCTATTGTCTCCACTATTACGACGGAGGAGTGTGAAACACAGCAGCCCAGTGAACTTGGCATGTGCACCACTCCCTCCTTCCTCATGTAATACTACCATAGTGTTGATTATAAGGTTGGCTATAAAGGCTACAACTTTTTCTCACTTTCTCACTATCTATTTCCTCTCAAATGTTTTTTACCTTTCTTTTTTAGACACAATTGTTTTTTTATGCCTCTTTTTTTTAGAATTAGTTTTTTTATACCTAGGAGCACGTGTAGAGACGGGCTCTTGCAGAGCCCACTCCTTGACTTTGTCAATGCCTCTCTCTCCTCCACATAAGCGGGCTTATAGGCCAGTATTTTACTGGTACTACTTGCTATGAATGCGGGCAGCTGGCGTCTGAGGGGGAGGGCTTGGAAGCGGTCCGGACTCTCGCATGGCCCACCTCACATTATCACCATATATATTTCTTGGAGTCCATGCGCGGCGGGCGGGCGATCTCTTCTCCCTCCCCGTCTCTCTCTTCTCAGCCGACGACCGCCGAGCGATTAGATTTTGACTATCGACGGTTTATTCAATTGCAGTCCCACATGTCAGTGAAATTGCAAGGCAACGCGTGTCCCTTCTGGTGAGCGGTGTGCAAGCCGGACTGTCGGGGGTGCAACGCATACGAGTCGTAAGTGTGCCGCCTTTTCTTTTGAACTTGCAAAGCGAAACATTTTCGTGCGATTGATCGATAGAAATCCAGAACAAAATGACGAGGGCGGTGCGTTCCCGCGCGTTAGGCGGGCTAGTTTGAGTGATATGACGTGCTACAGTGCCGTCCACTTGCTCCATTTTTATGTAAGCAAGAGTTTACACTCTTACGTGGGAGGAGTGCGAAACACGACGGATCTGATTTTGATCGAGGGATAACTGTTCCCTGCCAAATAATGGAGCACTGTTTATCTCCAGCGCTGGTCCACAAATTTACACCGGCATCTGTCCGAGGACACTGATGGATGCCCCCCCCCCCCCCCCCCCCCCCCCCCCCCCCCCCCCCCCCCCCCCCCCCCCCCCCCCCCCCCCCCCCCCCCCCCCCCCCCCCCCCCCCCCCCCCCCCCCCCCCCCCCCCCCCCCCCCCCCCCCCCCCCCCCCCCCCCCCCCCCCCCCCCCCCCCCCCCCCCCCCCCCCCCCCCCCCCCCCCCCCCCCCCCCCCCCCCCCCCCCCCCCCCCCCCCCCCCCCCCCCCCCCCCCCCCCCCCCCCCCCCCCCCCCCCCCCCCCCCCCCCCCCCCCCCCCCCCCCCCCCCCCCCCCCCCCCCCCCCCCCCCCCCCCCCCCCCCCCCCCCCCCCCCCCCCCCCCCCCCCCCCCCCCCCCCCCCCCCCCCCCCCCCCCCCCCCCCCCCCCCCCCCCCCCCCCCCCCCCCCCCCCCCCCCCCCCCCCCCCCCCCCCCCCCCCCCCCCCCCCCCCCCCCCCCCCCCCCCCCCCCCCCCCCCCCCCCCCCCCCCCCCCCCCCCCCCCCCCCCCCCCCCCCCCCCCCCCCCCCCCCCCCCCCCCCCCCCCCCCCCCCCCCCCCCCCCCCCCCCCCCCCCCCCCCCCCCCCCCCCCCCCCCCCCCCCCCCCCCCCCCCCCCCCCCCCCCCCCCCCCCCCCCCCCCCCCCCCCCCCCCCCCCCCCCCCCCCCCCCCCCCCCCCCCCCCCCCCCCCCCCCCCCCCCCCCCCCCCCCCCCCCCCCCCCCCCCCCCCCCCCCCCCCCCCCCCCCCCCCCCCCCCCCCCCCCCCCCCCCCCCCCCCCCCCCCCCCCCCCCCCCCCCCCCCCCCCCCCCCCCCCCCCCCCCCCCCCCCCCCCCCCCCCCCCCCCCCCCCCCCCCCCCCCCCCCCCCCCCCCCCCCCCCCCCCCCCCCCCCCCCCCCCCCCCCCCCCCCCCCCCCCCCCCCCCCCCCCCCCCCCCCCCCCCCCCCCCCCCCCCCCCCCCCCCCCCCCCCCCCCCCCCCCCCCCCCCCCCCCCCCCCCCCCCCCCCCCCCCCCCCCCCCCCCCCCCCCCCCCCCCCCCCCCCCCCCCCCCCCCCCCCCCCCCCCCCCCCCCCCCCCCCCCCCCCCCCCCCCCCCCCCCCCCCCCCCCCCCCCCCCCCCCCCCCCCCCCCCCCCCCCCCCCCCCCCCCCCCCCCCCCCCCCCCCCCCCCCCCCCCCCCCCCCCCCCCCCCCCCCCCCCCCCCCCCCCCCCCCCCCCCCCCCCCCCCCCCCCCCCCCCCCCCCCCCCCCCCCCCCCCCCCCCCCCCCCCCCCCCCCCCCCCCCCCCCCCCCCCCCCCCCCCCCCCCCCCCCCCCCCCCCCCCCCCCCCCCCCCCCCCCCCCCCCCCCCCCCCCCCCCCCCCCCCCCCCCCCCCCCCCCCCCCCCCCCCCCCCCCCCCCCCCCCCCCCCCCCCCCCCCCCCCCCCCCCCCCCCCCCCCCCCCCCCCCCCCCCCCCCCCCCCCCCCCCCCCCCCCCCCCCCCCCCCCCCCCCCCCCCCCCCCCCCCCCCCCCCCCCCCCCCCCCCCCCCCCCCCCCCCCCCCCCCCCCCCCCCCCCCCCCCCCCCCCCCCCCCCCCCCCCCCCCCCCCCCCCCCCCCCCCCCCCCCCCCCCCCCCCCCCCCCCCCCCCCCCCCCCCCCCCCCCCCCCCCCCCCCCCCCCCCCCCCCCCCCCCCCCCCCCCCCCCCCCCCCCCCCCCCCCCCCCCCCCCCCCCCCCCCCCCCCCCCCCCCCCCCCCCCCCCCCCCCCCCCCCCCCCCCCCCCCCCCCCCCCCCCCCCCCCCCCCCCCCCCCCCCCCCCCCCCCCCCCCCCCCCCCCCCCCCCCCCCCCCCCCCCCCCCCCCCCCCCCCCCCCCCCCCCCCCCCCCCCCCCCCCCCCCCCCCCCCCCCCCCCCCCCCCCCCCCCCCCCCCCCCCCCCCCCCCCCCCCCCCCCCCCCCCCCCCCCCCCCCCCCCCCCCCCCCCCCCCCCCCCCCCCCCCCCCCCCCCCCCCCCCCCCCCCCCCCCCCCCCCCCCCCCCCCCCCCCCCCCCCCCCCCCCCCCCCCCCCCCCCCCCCCCCCCCCCCCCCCCCCCCCCCCCCCCCCCCCCCCCCCCCCCCCCCCCCCCCCCCCCCCCCCCCCCCCCCCCCCCCCCCCCCCCCCCCCCCCCCCCCCCCCCCCCCCCCCCCCCCCCCCCCCCCCCCCCCCCCCCCCCCCCCCCCCCCCCCCCCCCCCCCCCCCCCCCCCCCCCCCCCCCCCCCCCCCCCCCCCCCCCCCCCCCCCCCCCCCCCCCCCCCCCCCCCCCCCCCCCCCCCCCCCCCCCCCCCCCCCCCCCCCCCCCCCCCCCCCCCCCCCCCCCCCCCCCCCCCCCCCCCCCCCCCCCCCCCCCCCCCCCCCCCCCCCCCCCCCCCCCCCCCCCCCCCCCCCCCCCCCCCCCCCCCCCCCCCCCCCCCCCCCCCCCCCCCCCCGGGGGGAGCCGGCGATCTCCTTCATCTGCTCCTGTGACAGTACATCCAAGAGAGCTTTGGAGCACGCCCGAAGTGGAGCCGCAGATGTCCTTCGTCTGCTCCTGCGACAGTACGTCCAAGAGAGCTTTGGAGCGCCAGGAGGCCATGGTAGGAGTGGTGCCGACAGAAGGAAGGGACCGGAGGAGAATGAGTGTGGGTCTTTGGCTATGGCTGGGAGCTGGGGCTCAAGTTAATATAGCGGGCGAATGGCAATGAGTCGCGGCAGACGGATGGACGGCTGGCGCCGAAGTAGGTTCGTCGGGCGTGAATGCGGACGCTGCTTCAGTGACTTAACTGCAGGTGCGTTGGGTCACTGACATGTCGGCCCAACGGGCATCTGGCCCGCATGTCAGTGACACAACAACTGCACCTGCAGTTAAGTCCGGTGAATGCGGCATTGACGTTCTGGAGAGACGGTGATCGTTTCAGGCGGGAAGCGCGCGCTAGCGATGGAAGGGGTTTCGGTAGGCCAGGGCGGTCAGACGCTGGCATGGTGGTAAAATGTGAACTCATGGATGACGAGCCTTTGAAGTGTATGCAGCACGTATTGACAACCAGGTGTCCATGCAACCGGTCTCGTCGCCAGCTAGCCTTCGACGACCACCATTAGACACCACACAACCATGCATAACTTACGAATAATGGACGAATCGATCAGACACACACTCATGTGCAGTGGCACTATGATCGGTCGCTCACGATAGTACATACTCCATACCATAGTAATGTCAGGCACCGCCGGGGCACGCAGGTGATGGGCTCGCCGTTTGCGTTGCGCCATGAGCAGGACTTTGATTGAGAGGGCGACGTGCATGCAT
>JAAAWM010010382.1:0-40092 GCA_036873465.1 Thinopyrum obtusiflorum | reverse complement strand
GTGTGGAGTAATAGTAGTAGATGCAGGCAGGAGTCGGTCTACTTGACACAGACATGATGCCTATATGCATAATCATTGCCATGGATATCGTCATAACTTTACGCTTTTCTATCAGTTGCTCGACAGTAATTTGTTCACCCACCGTATTATTTGCCTTCATGAGAGAAGCCTCCAGTGAAACCTATGGCCCCCGGGTCTATTTTCCATCATATCAGTTTCCGATCTACTACTTTGCAATCTTTTATTTTCAGATCTATATACCCAAAAAAACCAAAAATATTTTATCTTTTATTTATCTATCTCTATCAGATCTCACCTTTGCAAGTGACCGTGAAGGGATTGGCAACCCCTTTATCGCGTTGGGTGCAAGTGTTTGATTGTTTATGCAGGTATTGGTGATTTGCGCGTTTTCTCCTACTGAATTGATACCTTGAACTGAGGGAAATACTTACCTCTACTGTGCTGCATCACCCTTTCCTCTTCTAGGAAAAAACCAACGCAAGCTCAAGAAGTAGCAAGGAGCAATCGGAGTGGTAATAAAATCATTGTTATTGGTATTGGAAAAATTACACAACTTGGTGTTTTCTTGAGTCATCGTGACTACGCAAACAAGATTGCAAACAAAAACAGATCTGACGAGAAAAAGGCGAACGAAAAAGAGGGCGAATAAAACGGCAATTTTTTGTGAAATGAGGGAGATGAAAACGAGAGGCAAATGGCAAATAATGTAAATTGCAAGAAGATAAGATTTTGGATTAGGAACCTGATAGATGTTGATGATGTCTCCCCTGCAACGGCGCCAGAAATTCCTTTTGATGTCGCTTGAAACTGCGTCCGTATTTCTCCAAAGAGAAAGGAATGATGCAGTACAGCTACGGTAGGTATTTCCCTCAGTTATGAAACCAAGGTATCAATCCAGTAGGAGAACCAAGCAACACTATGTAAACGGCACCTGCACACAAAGAACAAATACTTGCAACCCAACGCGTAAGAGGGGTTGTCAATCCTTCCTAGGTAACGGCGCCAGAAATTGGCAAGTTGACAGGAAAATATTTGTGATAGATTGGATAAATAGCTCTCGATGAAACGCAAAATAAAATAAATAATAAAAAAGTGCAACAAGGTATTTTTGGGTTTTTGGAATAACAGATCTGAAAATAAAAGCGAATAAAAATAGATCTCAAAGCAAATATGATAAAGAATAGACCCGGTGGCCGTAGATTTCACTAGTGGCTTCTCTCGAAAAATAGCACACGGTGTGTAAACAAATTACTATTGGGCAATTGATAGAAGATCAAATCATTATGACGATATCCCAGGCAATGATCAATATATAGGAATCATGTCCAAGATTAGTAGACCGACTCCTGCCTGCATCTACTACTATTACTCCACACATCCCCCCCCCCCCCCGCATGCATCTAGTGTATTAAGTTCATGGAGAAACGGAGTAATGCAATAAGAACAATGACATGATGTAGACGAGATCTATTCATGTAGGAATAGCCCCCATATTGTTATCCTTAATAGCAAAGATACATGCGTGTCTTGCTGCCCCTTCTGTCACTGGGAAAGAACACCGCAAGATCGAACCCATCACAAAGCACCTCTTCCCATGGCAAGAAAAATCGATCCAGTTGGCCTAACTAAACCAAAGATTCGAAGAAGAAATACGAGGCTATAAATAATCATGCATATAAGATATCAAAAGAAGACTCAAATAATATTCATGGATATAGATCTGATCATAAACTCAAAGTTCATCGGATCCCAACAAACACACCGCAAAAAAGAGTTACATCAAATAGATCTCCAAGAGACCATTGTATTGAGAATCAAAAGAGAGAAGAAGCCATCTAGCTACTGCCTACGGACCCTTAGGTCTATGGTGAACTACTCACGCATCATCGGAGAGGCACCAATGAGGATGATGAACCCCTCCGTGATGGAGTCTAGATTGGATCTCGTGGTTCTGGAACTTGCGGTGGCTGGAATTGTGTTTCGTCGACTCCCCTAGGGTTTCTGGAATATTTGGGAATTTACAGGGCGAAGAGGCGGTGCGGGAGGTCACCGAGATGGGCACAACCCACCTGGGCGCGCCTGGGCCTCCCGACGCGCCCAGGTGTCTTGTGCTCACCTCAGGCCTCCCCTCTGGTACTTCTTTGGCCCACTGGGTGTCTTCTGGTCCAGAAAAAATCTCCAAAAAGTTTCGCTGCGTTTGGACTCCATTTGGTACTGATATTCCGAGAAGTAAAAAACAAGCAAGAAACAACAATTGGCATTGGGCACTATGTCAATAGGTTAGTCCCAAAAAATGATACAAAATTACTATAAAATGATTGTAAAACATCCAAGAATGATAATATAACAGCATGGAACAAGAAAAAATTATAGATACATTGAAGACGTATCAATATACTCTCGGTCCTAACAAAAGATTTCAAGCATTTCATCTCTTCAATAGTTATAGTGCTCTCCATTGAGAATATGCACTCTACATCTAAGACTCCCCAAAGTAGACACACCCATCTTCCTCCAATGGTGATTAAACCAAGGCAATGGGGACCAATGCTCTGATACCAATTATAGAATCGAGAAGATAGAGTCTAGAGGGGGGGTGAATAGACACTTAACAAACCAAAAGTGCAATTTTTAGTTTTCTTGAAGTTTAGGCAGATTTGGGCACTAGTTAAGTTGCAACCAATACTTTCAACACATGCATATCCAGAATAGGCCAACGGAAACAATACAACATGCAAGTGTGCGAAAAGTAAAGGGGGTAGAGATAGGAAGATCAAACGCAATGAAGACACGATGGTTTTGGCATGGTTCCGATAGGTGGTGCTATCATACATCCACGTTGATGGAGACTTCGACCCATGGAGGGTAACGACTGCGCAAGTCCACAGAGGGCTCCACCCACAAAGGGTCACGAAGAAGCAGCCTTGTCTATTCCACCATGGCTTACGCCCACGAAGGACTAGGCTCACTCGGGGTAGATCTTCATGAAGTAGACGATCTCCTTGCCCTTACAAACTCCTTGGTTCAACTTCACATGATCTTGGAGGCTCCCAAGTGGCACCTACTCAATCTAGGAGACACCACTCTCCAAAAGGTAATAGATGTTGTTGTTGATGATGAACTCCTTGCTCTTATTCTTCAAAATATAGTCTCCTCAACACTCAATCACTCTCTCACGGATTTGTCTTGGGTAGGAGAATGATTGGAGTGGAAAGCAACTTGGGGAGGCTAGAAATCAAGGTTCAAATGGTTGTATTGGAATGCCTTGATCTCGACACAAGTGTAGGTGGTTTTCTCTCAGAAATTGAATGGTGGAAATGTAGTTTCGTTCTGACGGCTCTCTTATTGAGTGAGTGAGGGTAGAGGGGGTATATATAGCCATCACCAAAAATCCAACCATTACAAACTTTATACACAACTCGGTGGCGCCGAAATGAAATCTCGGTGGAACCGAAGAGTGCAAAAGATTCGTACGTTAGGCTTTTCAGTGAGACCGAACAAATCCACTCGGACGAACCATTCGCGATGACCTAAGCAAAACCTCGTTTTGGTAGTTCCGATCAATTCATCTCGGTAATTCTGAATTGGGATCGACGGGTTACAGAAACTTGGTCACTTCACTTCGACGGGACCAAATGTCATCTCGGTTCTACCGAGTTTCTAGGGTTTGGCTGTGGCCCAGTCATGGTGTTCCAATCCCACGGCCACAATAGTCATAGCCTTTGTTTGGGTGCTAGTGCATGCATAGACTGCCAGTGCAAGCTCCTCGACGGGGTGATCTTGGCCACCGGTCCTCCAGAACAACGCAGTGCATTCATCTCCCAAAGTGACTTTGGTTGCCTCGTGGTAGACTTGTAGAGATTCAGCAGACACTTGAATAAGGACCAATTTGATTTGTAAGGTTTCAAATCGACATGAACTAAAACACACATATGGCTTCATTTGTTTTGGGTCACAGTAAAACACATTAGTTTCTTCAAATATCAGATTATCAAACTTAAAGGTATTGTGATAAGAATAAAAGAAGTCTCGTATATTACTCATGGATAAGACGCACAAACGTCGTTCAAGCATTGAGCAACATGGAGCATTCATGCAGTGAACGAAAGGTAACCTAAAACAACAATCTAATGCATCACTTTCACTTACAAACGTCGTAGTTCAAACTGAATACACGTGTTTGATTATTTTGACCCATTTGTCGCCCTTTGACTTCTAGTTCTTTAAAGAAGTGATCTAAAGCTTAAATATTGAATCCGGGTTCATGTGTAAACTGTTTTTCCAAAAAAATACATATAAATTTCAAGTTATCTACAGCTTTTTGAGAGATACTTACCCTTATTTTTCATGAAAGAATATGGAAATGTCCATCTTTTAATGTGCACAATAGCAACAATACAAGTTATCTATAGTTTTTTGAGAGAGTTTAACGGGAGCATTGTTATCTTCCCAAAAAAGAATATTAATGCAAGGAGATAACACGTGCAAACTACACTCCTGTGTGTTCAGACACAACTGGCCGGTGTCTTCTAAAACCAAGTCCGCCACCTCAAAGCAGGTGAGACGCTTGTGGTCGAAGATATGTCTATTGTTTCTTCTTCTTCTTCTTCTTCTTTTTGTCAGAAGAAGATGCGTTTGTTGCGCTTCTTCCAGATGTTTTACGTGACATACAAGATGATGCTGTGTAGACGTCCCTTGCTTTCTTGTCCGATGGCGCCAAAAAGTTACAAATAGCTGGTAGCGCAGAAATATGTGCTGATTTTCATGACGTTGCTAATGATTGTACCGTTATACGAAAAGTTATAAATCTACGCGGGAACCAACATGCATGACTAGCTTGACAAGCACTATAACGGTATACACCAAATACATCATACACATAATGGATTTTTTAAACTAAAAGATGATAATATGTTGTAGTGTCTCTCTCATTGCTAGACTTTGGTAGTGGCCTTTAACTTCCGGCGACAACTCACTGACTTAATAAAAAGCTATAAAAGTTCCCATTTGCAAGCGTAACGCAACACCAACTCCTTATTGCCGACCTTTACGAGGATAAATATATTCCTTGACTGATAGACTGTGCTAATCTTCCTTCGAGAAACTACAGTAGATCACAATAATAACCATACACACCGAATCCGTAAAACTACTAAGCTCCAGGAATTAGAGCTCTGTGGTGCATCGAAGAGAATTTCAATTCTCGTGGCCCTACTTTTTTAAAGTGTGGACGTGGATCGTTGTAGTACCCACCGACGCACCCGCACGACACCCTCACCTCGCATATCTCTCATTCTCTCCTTCGCTCTTCTCGCTAGGGTTTCCGGCGGCAGCCCGCTACTCGCGGCCCGCCACCTCGTACAATATACATACAATAGAATTTTTAAGCGAAGAGATGATAATATGTTGTAGTGTCGCTCTCATTGCTAGACTTTAGTAGTGGCCTTTAACTTTCGGAGACAACTCACCAACTTAATAAAAGGCTAGAAAAATTCACGTTTGCAAGCGTAACGCAACAACGACTCCTTGGTGCCGACCTTTTACCAGGTTGAATATATTTCCTGACTGTTTAGACCATGCTATGTGGTACTTTCATCTTGTTTTGCGAATTACAGTGCAGGATTGAGTATGTGGTACTTTGATTTTGGGGAATTATCCAGTGCCGCAGCATCTCACAATCTCATGTAGGTATTTCCTGTCGCCACAGAAAATAAGGAAAGCCGCTCGCGAAGCCGCAGAATCCATCAAAACCGCAACCAGCTGGAGAAGCGGCGCCACAGAGACGCACTCGCTCGCACACCGTCGCACGACCGACCCCGGCGGCCCGATTCGTTCTCCCTCGCCTCGCCATGGAGAAGGCGCTCGTCGAGCGGCTCGAGGCCGCGGTGGCGCGCCTCGAGGCCGTCGCCGCGTCCGGGGCCTCGGCAGCGCGCGACTTCGGGGGCGCCTCGGCCGCGTCGGATCCGGCGATCCTGGCCTACGACGACTTCGTCGCCGAGGCCTTCGGCCGCCTCAACGCCGCGGCCGAGAAGATCGGCGGGACGGTGCTCGAGGCCACCAACGTCCTCGCCGAGGCCTTCGCCGTCGCCAAGGACCTCCTCATTCTGGCCAAGCAGTACCCGGTACGGCG
Organism: Thinopyrum obtusiflorum; assembly: GCA_036873465.1. Taxonomy (NCBI): domain Eukaryota; kingdom Viridiplantae; phylum Streptophyta; class Magnoliopsida; order Poales; family Poaceae; genus Thinopyrum; species Thinopyrum obtusiflorum. Next base: position 33,941 of record JAAAWM010010382.1, on the reverse strand, counting down.
CGCGCTTTTCTCCCTGCCTCGATCTGCTGTTTACGTCTCCGCTCGGCCCTTAGATCTCCGGGTGTTCCCTTCGGTTCTGGGGCACGGAGGCATTGGTTGCGCGGAAATGGCTGATCGAGCCGAGATTTTGATCCTAGGTTAGGTTAGGAAATATAGGATTTCGTTGATCGGGACGTCTGGGGCTGATGTCACTGTTGTAATGGCATTCAGTATTGGACGCTGCGGCATACGATGTTACCGTGCTTGATGGATCTGGAAAATTGTAATTGCAGTTCTTACATGACTGAACCTTTTCCCCCCTGTTCTGCAGAAACCTGCGTCAATGGCTAATGCGCAGGATTTCCTCAAGCCTCTAAATGATACTATTGCGAAAGCAACTGCTATGACGGAAGGAAGGAGGTCCGACTATTTCAATCATATGAAGAGTGTTGCTGACAGTCTCGCCGCCCTGGCTTGGGTTGCATTCTTAGGGAAAGGCTGCGGTTAGTGAAATTGCTTCGTTGGCTTTGAGTCCGGTCGAGGTTATACATGTTTCGTGCCTGATTTGCTTTTATTCTTCCACCTTGCAAGGCATGAGTTTCCCAACAGCACATGTTGAAGAAAGCTGGCAGATGGCCGAGTTCTATAATAACAAGGTATGTCTTTTATTATTCCATTTTCGACAGGCCTGGCATAGTGGTGAAGTACTCCCCACGTGTGCCAAGAGGTCCTGGGTTCGACGCGGCCTCTCTGCATTGCACTGTGCAGGGGTAAGGCTTGCCTCGTATAATCCTTCCCCAGACCCCACCTGGCGTGGGAGCTTCTAGCACTTGGTCTGTCCTTGCTCCACAATACCTGTGGCATTTATACCTACTGCTGTGGTTAAATTTATGAATAGCAAAAAAGCCTGATAAGAATACTTCGCTGCTGTTTCTTTTTGGAAAGGTCCACTATAGATTAGTGAGATGCATCTGTAACACTTATGACTATCATCCTTTTTAATTCAAGCAAAACAACCCATTTATCGTTTCTGGATGTCACTACTAGATTATTCTTTAATTAAAATTTATTTTTACCATGTAATAGGTGATTTTATAAAACAAAAGCATTAGAAGACAACCTTGTTTTTAAAGTTATATTCATCCTGAAGAAATTGAACCCTATAAGCATCTAAAACAGTACATGCTACCTTGTATTTTTGGTCGCCAAATCAGGATTTTGTTGGGGTGGATGAGAAAGAGTGCCCCCCCCCCCCCCCCCCCCCCCCCCCCCCCCCCCCCCCCCCCCCCCCCCCCCCCCCCCCCCCCCCCCCCCCCCCCCCCCCCCCCCCCCCCCCCCCCCCCCCCCCCCCCCCCCCCCCCCCCCCCCCCCCCCCCCCCCCCCCCCCCCCCCCCCCCCCCCCCCCCCCCCCCCCCCCCCCCCCCCCCCCCCCCCCCCCCCCCCCCCCCCCCCCCCCCCCCCCCCCCCCCCCCCCCCCCCCCCCCCCCCCCCCCCCCCCCCCCCCCCCCCCCCCCCCCCCCCCCCCCCCCCCCCCCCCCCCCCCCCCCCCCCCCCCCCCCCCCCCCCCCCCCCCCCCCCCCCCCCCCCCCCCCCCCCCCCCCCCCCCCCCCCCCCCCCCCCCCCCCCCCCCCCCCCCCCCCCCCCCCCCCCCCCCCCCCCCCCCCCCCCCCCCCCCCCCCCCCCCCCCCCCCCCCCCCCCCCCCCCCCCCCCCCCCCCCCCCCCCCCCCCCCCCCCCCCCCCCCCCCCCCCCCCCCCCCCCCCCCCCCCCCCCCCCCCCCCCCCCCCCCCCCCCCCCCCCCCCCCCCCCCCCCCCCCCCCCCCCCCCCCCCCCCCCCCCCCCCCCCCCCCCCCCCCCCCCCCCCCCCCCCCCCCCCCCCCCCCCCCCCCCCCCCCCCCCCCCCCCCCCCCCCCCCCCCCCCCCCCCCCCCCCCCCCCCCCCCCCCCCCCCCCCCCCCCCCCCCCCCCCCCCCCCCCCCCCCCCCCCCCCCCCCCCCCCCCCCCCCCCCCCCCCCCCCCCCCCCCCCCCCCCCCCCCCCCCCCCCCCCCCCCCCCCCCCCCCCCCCCCCCCCCCCCCCCCCCCCCCCCCCCCCCCCCCCCCCCCCCCCCCCCCCCCCCCCCCCCCCCCCCCCCCCCCCCCCCCCCCCCCCCCCCCCCCCCCCCCCCCCCCCCCCCCCCCCCCCCCCCCCCCCCCCCCCCCCCCCCCCCCCCCCCCCCCCCCCCCCCCCCCCCCCCCCCCCCCCCCCCCCCCCCCCCCCCCCCCCCCCCCCCCCCCCCCCCCCCCCCCCCCCCCCCCCCCCCCCCCCCCCCCCCCCCCCCCCCCCCCCCCCCCCCCCCCCCCCCCCCCCCCCCCCCCCCCCCCCCCCCCCCCCCCCCCCCCCCCCCCCCCCCCCCCCCCCCCCCCCCCCCCCCCCCCCCCCCCCCCCCCCCCCCCCCCCCCCCCCCCCCCCCCCCCCCCCCCCCCCCCCCCCCCCCCCCCCCCCCCCCCCCCCCCCCCCCCCCCCCCCCCCCCCCCCCCCCCCCCCCCCCCCCCCCCCCCCCCCCCCCCCCCCCCCCCCCCCCCCCCCCCCCCCCCCCCCCCCCCCCCCCCCCCCCCCCCCCCCCCCCCCCCCCCCCCCCCCCCCCCCCCCCCCCCCCCCCCCCCCCCCCCCCCCCCCCCCCCCCCCCCCCCCCCCCCCCCCCCCCCCCCCCCCCCCCCCCCCCCCCCCCCCCCCCCCCCCCCCCCCCCCCCCCCCCCCCCCCCCCCCCCCCCCCCCCCCCCCCCCCCCCCCCCCCCCCCCCCCCCCCCCCCCCCCCCCCCCCCCCCCCCCCCCCCCCCCCCCCCCCCCCCCCCCCCCCCCCCCCCCCCCCCCCCCCCCCCCCCCCCCCCCCCCCCCCCCCCCCCCCCCCCCCCCCCCCCCCCCCCCCCCCCCCCCCCCCCCCCCCCCCCCCCCCCCCCCCCCCCCCCCCCCCCCCCCCCCCCCCCCCCCCCCCCCCCCCCCCCCCCCCCCCCCCCCCCCCCCCCCCCCCCCCCCCCCCCCCCCCCCCCCCCCCCCCCCCCCCCCCCCCCCCCCCCCCCCCCCCCCCCCCCCCCCCCCCCCCCCCCCCCCCCCCCCCCCCCCCCCCCCCCCCCCCCCCCCCCCCCCCCCCCCCCCCCCCCCCCCCCCCCCCCCCCCCCCCCCCCCCCCCCCCCCCCCCCCCCCCCCCCCCCCCCCCCCCCCCCCCCCCCCCCCCCCCCCCCCCCCCCCCCCCCCCCCCCTTTGCAAGCTAAAACAGTTTGCTTCGTCCCACAATATAAGATGTTTTTGCAAGCTAAAACAGTTTGCAAAAACGTCTTATATTATGGGACGGAGGGAGTAACGTATACAATTATATCTTTACTACGGATATATTATGTTCTTCTGGAAGCTTTGGTCAATAGCAAATGCTAAACTTTTTGCAGGTAAAGTAAACAATATCACCGTCGACAAATGCACCAAATTTGGAATTGTTTTCAAGGTCAGCAAAAACCATTCTGGGGCGTCAGCTAACTGATATTGCATTTCTTTTTGGGAACTAATATTGCATATGCCGAGGGTAATTTAGTTAACGTGTCATACAGGATGTCGTAGCAGCTTTTGAGGTTGTCAACTGCAACGGCGTTGAGGTGCAATGTCAGGTACTCGATTGTTCTGTGAATTTGTGTCATCGGTCTAAAAATGTCACTTTTGTTTGTATGATGGTCAAACCTTTTGAACTTGGCATGCTTCTAGTGTCGTGAAGCACTAAACTCATCGTCTCTACCTGTAGGGCACCGCACCGACAATATCAATCGACAACACAGCTGGGTGTCAGTTATACTTGAACAAAGATTCACTGGGCGCTTCCATTACTTCGGCTAAATCCAGTGAAATGAATGTATTGGTTCCTAGCGATGAGACTGATGGCGACTGGGTAAGATGCGATCTTTATTTTTGCACTGTGTGAATTCCTCTTCTTTACTACGGAATAAGGCTGGGGTATCTACACATAAGCTACAGGCCTAAACCTAACCTTGTGTGGTTCTTATGCTGCAGGTGGAGCATCCTTTGCCGCAGCAGTACATCCATTTTTTCCAGGACGGGCAGTTCACCACATCCCCAGTTTCTCATTCCGGCGCATAAATAAATCCGATGATATCTTCCTTTTTTTTGTGTGGCTGTTTGTTTGTTCGATGCTGCCTTTGCCTTGTTTTTTCTAAGATGGTGGTATGCTGAGAGTTGTTGTAGCTCTTGTTCGGTTGTTTCTCTTGTCATTCATTTGCCCAGTGTGTGGCCTGTATGTTTTCCTTGCACCTGGTTGGTATATTTATTATTTGTACGCCAACAAACTACAACTTCTGTATGATTCTTTTTATGCTATGACTGTCGGTGTGTTCCCTGCATTGTCTTTGATGTTGGTGTACTGTTTCTTTCTTTAACGAACTGAGGCTGCGACCTGATTCTGAAAGATAGTATTACCTCCGTCCCAAATTATTTGTCGACAACTAATTCGGGACAAGAGGACGGAGGGAGTATACATTTGTTCACATCGTATCTGAGTTGCAGCATCGGACAATGCAAAACCACATATGAGCCGAACACAAGTTGCTTGCCTCAACATACATTACAGAGATTGCAGACAAAAAAAGGTCAGACCAGCAGAGACATGAACAAGAAACAAGCTGACACATGGAGCGCCGAGATGGTGTGAGGCAATTCAGCAGCACTTCGAACATGACGAGGCGGCGCCGTCGCCGCTGACGCCGCGCTTGGCTGTGGCTGCACCGGCGTCACCTGCACCAACAGAAGCGAGACGAGAGCTCCACCGTAAGTTCGCAAGAAACTTCGAAAGCAAACAAGAGCCGAGGGCAGAGTGATGGGTGACCCACCTGCGGTATCGCCGGCGGGGGGCTCGCCGGCCGCAGCGTCGGTGCCGGAGCCGGCGCCAGGCCCGCGGTGCCGTTCCTCATCAGCCCCGTCGGGTACGTCTCGGTGAGCGTGGTCTGGAACAGGCCGAAGGACTTCTCCGATGCCTTCCCGGGCTTGAGGTCCTCGTCGTACACGGCGAAGAGGTAGGTGTCGACGGACTTGCCGGGCATCCGCGGCGTGCCGACCATGGACCGGAGGTGGGACACGAGGTTGGAGACGAAGGCGCGCGCGTTCTCCACGGAGGCGCCGGCCTCGTCGGCGCCGCCGCTGTGCGGCCACCCGGTCTCGGCCACCACCACCTCCACGTCCTTGTACCCCTTGGCGTCCAGCGCGGCGCGCACGGCGTCCACCTGCGCGTCGAACATGCTGGTGTAGGTGAGCCCGGACCCGGCGTCCGGCCGCCCGGCGTTGGGCTGGAAGAGGCAGAAGGCCAGCGTGTCCGGCCGCGGGTCGTCCTGGTACGCGAAGTAGGGGTACGGGTTGACGAGGAACGGCGAGCCGGTCTTGCTGAGTAAGGCCAGCAGCGGGTCCAGCGCGGCGGACAGCTCCGGCTTGAACGCGCCGGACGACGGCGGGTCCGACGACGCCAGCACGTCCATGGCGTTCACGGTGGACACCTTGATGCCGGAGTTGGTCGGCAGCGCGTCGTAGATGTTCTGCAGCGCCGGGACCAGCTGCGAGATGAGCGCGGCGTCGCCGGAGTAGAGCACCTCGTTGCCGACCGAGATGCCGTTGACGGCGGGCGACGAGGAGGACGGGAGGTGCGCGGCGACCCAGGCGGCGGCGGCCGACGGCGAGGAGGCGAAGGAGGGGATGTCGCCGTTGGCGGCGCCGAGGAGCAGGGAGATGCTGGTCCCGGCGAAGGCGGCCACGACGGCCGGGTCGGTCCTGTAGAGGCGCACCTTGCCGATGGTGGTGGACTTGAGGAGCCGCGTCGTCGACGCCGGCGGCGGCAGGTTGTCGGCGATGTCGCCGTAGTTGATGCCGATGAAGGACTGCGGCGCTGCAGGGCAGACACGTGTCTCAGCGTTAACGGCATACTAAGTACAGTTTTTTTTAATAATCAACATAAGTATAGTTGGCAAAATGTAGTAAGGTTACTGTGCAGTAAATAAATAAATTTGTGAAGAGCACAAGAAATCCTGCAGAATTCAAATGGCTAGACTTGGAAAACAAACTGTGTCAGGTCGGTACAGCGCTACAAGTCACCCTCACAACGACACGACGAGCGAGTACGTACGATTTTATCACGAGTGCGCGTGCATGATTGGAACTTTTTTCCCTATGTTGCACGGTTGAGAGTGCAGACATCGTTGTTTTCTACAGATGTAAGTAGGTTCGTTTCATTGTCACCCACATTCTTTCCCCTGCTAAAAAAACGGAACCATGTCGACACGAAGAGGATGGTTGAAGAACCAGCACCGCTTTTGGCTGAAGAACCTACGTGAAAGAGGCGTCAGTTGCTACTTAGTTACCCTGCGATTTGAATTCCATTCCAGTAAGAAGAAGAAAAGGTACACTACCGATGATTTATTTATTTTTCCTTGAGGCTATGATGATGTTCCAGTGGCAGAGAGGAAGGAAGGAATCAAATATCTGGACATGTGCTCGACTGGCACAGAACTCGAAAGAGCATAATAACAATGATAAAAGAAAGCGAGAAGAAGCTTCCAAAGTCCAAACACCTCAACGGCGAGAACAGAACAGATTTCAGATTACCCGAAGAAGAAAGAAAATAACCGGATGCAGGCGTAACCGACAGAGCCGAAGATCATACCAGCATACGGAACATGGATGAGCAGCAAGAACCCTAGGAGGAGGAGAACAGCAAACAGAGGCTGGCTGCTCGGCCCTGACATCTCCGCTCCGGCCGTGTGGTCGATCGAGCTCTTCCTGTCCCTTGTGCCCGCTTCCTCGTACTGCTGCCGCTACCTTGTGGCCGCGCACTCACTTGGCTTCCCTCGCACCAGCTCCAGGCTGCGGTTTAACTAGTGGTAGTGTCTAGTGCGGCGCTAGTGCTTAGCTCCGACCCCGGATGGGATGATGTGAGTTGAGCCGAGTTGCTTAGCGAGGAGGAGAAAGGAAGGAAGACGCGGTGCGGGTGGGCTCTCTCGCTCTCTCTTTCTCGCGCGCGCTCTTCGATCAATAATAAGGCTGGAAAGAGAGGGGGAGGGAGAAAGAGGGAGCAAGCAAAGCGGAAAGCCCCTCTTCCCGGCGGCCCGCTCCTCTCTCTGTTGCAAAAAGGAAAGCTTCCAGACGGCCAAGGAAGGAAGGAGCCGAGCCGAGCCGCCTGATTTGAACGACCTGACCCTAGTGGGTGAGGTGGCCCATGGAGCGGTGCAGGGATCCGACGGCCAGGTTTCCTGCGTGGGTGGGATCAGGGATCCGGTTCAGGATCAGGATCGAGGTGGGCGCGGTGCCCGTATGTGGTGATCTATCTACCTGGATGCGACCAACTCCTCATCTGTCCTGTGTTATTACTGTGCACCCTCTCCCTGATCCCCGCCGATCGTACCTGCCGCCGGCCGGCCGGCGTGTAGTCAGTGGCGTGACGCACGGGCGTGCATACCGAACGCACGCCAATGGGCAATGGGTGATGCAGATTGGGACGCTAGGTGCGTGATGAATGTGCTGCGAAATTGACATTTTAGCTGTTTTATTTTGGCACGAGGGGAGGGAGGTTCGTGCGACACGCCCAGGTGCATCCCGTCGACGAGCCGACATGCGCGCGCCATTCGTCTCCGGACATCTTCAAAAGAGAAGAAGCGTTGATCTCTCCCCGGTGACACGGATTTGTCCACATGGGCAGATTGTTAGATCGGGACCTACTATGATAATGGTGATCTGTGTTCAAAAAAAAATTGATAATGGTGATCTGCACACGTACGCGATCACGCGCAGGCCGACACCTGGTCGCCAATGCGACGCGTGAAAAGGGTTTGATTGATTGATTTGTGAGGTTTTTGTTTAGATAAAGTTGTGATCAGTGAGGAGGTGATGCAAGATGCAACTCCTACCGATTTGGTTTCTCCGGCTTCCTTGCCACGGGTCATCGCGGAGCGCCTTTTTGTCATCATCACGCACAATCTCAGCATTATTGTGAGGTTCAGAGTTAACTGAACTGTGGACTCGAGCAGAGATGGAAATTTCAGACAGAAAAGTAGCTAAATTTGACGGGAGAGTTCTAGGGTTCTAGCCACTCTCAGACGTGCATATATGAGGCCAGCCGGAACACGATGGATACAGTTTTACCCAGTACAACCAATGGTGGCTTAGGGCATGTTCAACGTCGACCCGCAAATTTCCTCCCGCATCCGTCTGCAGACAGGGGACCAGTTTGCGGACACGGAAGGAGACCGCCATCCAGCGCTATCATGTATATGTCCGCAAGTAAATTCAAATTCAAATGTGCTCCGATCCACACAACGCGCCGGATCGCATGTCCGATCATAACCAAAAGAGGCAAGTATGCTTAGTTTTTACGTGCCTGAATCCAAAATAATATCAGTCCAGCAGTCCGTGCATTTCTGCCCTGCCGGACCGGCAATCCCAGCCGTCTGCTCCCTGAACAAGGTGCTGCCATTGCCGTCGCGTCCGCGTCCGCCTCCGACACGTCCTCGCCGTACGCCGCCGCCAACTGATTTTTCTGCCGCTGCAAAATCTCGTAGCGGACGGATTGCGCAATGATTCTTGCGTCGACATCCAAAGAGTCCACATTTAAGGTCAACATCTTGGCCTCCTACACATTGGCAGCGATCTTCGCCTTCTTTTCCTCGAGCGCGGCCTTTCTCTCTCGATCATAGTCCTCCTGTCTTCAAGCTTGAGCTTCTTGCCTGTCGCCTCAATCAATACTTTGAACCTCTCCGCCTTCTTCTCCTCCTTGATGTCCGAGCGCCTCACGCATGCCTCCTCCTTGTTCGCCAAGATGTCCTCGAACCTCTCCGTCAGCTTGGCTGCCGCACCTTCTCGCTTCGCCATCTCCTCCTCCCAATTCTTCCCCCGTAAATTTCTTCCAACCTTCTTCGGCGGTTCTTGGGTTGGGTCGGTAGGGTCATCGAATTCTTCCTCGTTGGCTTGGGCGGCGGTCTTGGCAATGAAAAGGTTCCACTTCGGTTGCCCATTCAACTTCAACCAACAATGCATGACGGTAAAGGACTTCTTCTCCAACTTCTTGTACACCACACAAGCACGAGTAGGGTACAAAGTGAAACATTGTTGACAATGCATATTCGTCTAGTGAGCAACAAAAAAAATACATGTCCGACTAGTGATCAACAAAACTAAACATATCCGGCTAGTGGTCAACTTACTTGCTTGGTGATTTGTGCACCGCTAGGCCACCGTGCGATGAGATGCTTCAAGTGCCCGCAACACATGGACACGACATCTTGGATGGTGTACCATCGATGGTTGAGGGACTTCAATTCACGATTGCGGATACCGCGTCGGAGTAGGGCACGAAATGCCTGTGTTCATGGAACCATATATGAATGTTCCTCCAAAAGGTTGTGCCCTTTTGCTCCGTGTCATGGATCGGATCAATACTAGTGGCCAACCATGCATCACACAACACCTCGCCCCCCTCCCTCCCCCCCGTTATATTGAAGCTTTCTTATCTACCCTTCTTCTTCTTCAGATTGCTGCCTGTGTCATTCGAATCATCGTTCTCGCCCTCCTCCTGCTCCCCTACGGCTGCTGCTGTTCGGCGGCCCAATGCTGCTATTGCTGTGTGCCATCGCCGGTCTCGGTGTAGAACTGTTGCGTGGTCGTATGGGTGTAGGACTGCTGCTGCTGGTAGTTGCTGGATGATACGTCTCCAACGTATTTATAATTTTTAATTGTTCCATGATATTATAGTATCAATTTTGGATGTTTATTATGTATTTATATGCAATTATATATCATTTTTTAGGACTAACCTATTAACCTAGTGCCCAGTGTCAGTTGCTGTTTTTTGCTTGTTTTTGGCTTTTCAGAAAATCAATATCAAACAGTCCAAACGGAGAAAAAACTTTGGATTATTTTTTTCTGGACCAGAAGGAACCCTGGAAGGTACGGGAGAAGACCCGATGAGCCACGAGGGAGCGACAAGCTCGGGAGGCGCGCCCCCAGGCTTGTGGGCCCGTCGTGGCACCTTTTGACCTAATTCCGACTCTATAAATTCCCAAATACTCCCAATACATCAGAGAGACACCTAAATATTTTTTTCCGCTGCCGTAAATTTCTGTTCTCGTGAGATCCCATCTGGAGGCCTTTTCCGGTACTCTGCCAGAGGGGGAATCAACCACGGAGGGACTCTACATCAACCTTGCTGCTATTTCGATGATGTGTGAGTAGTTTACCACAGACATACGGTTTAGTAGCTAGACGGCTTCTTCTCTCTCTTTGATCTTCAATACAATGTTCTCCTCGATGTTTTTGAAGATCTATTCGATGTAATCCTTTTTTGCGGTGTGTTTGTTGGGATCCGATGAATTGTGAGTTTATGATTAGATTATCTATGAATATTATTTGAGTCTTCTCTGAACTCTTTTATGCATGATTATTATAGCATTTTATTTCTCTCCGATCTATTGATTTGGTTTGGCCAACTAGATTATTTTTTCTTGCAATTGGAGAGGTGCTTTGTGATGGGTTCAATCTTGCGGTGATCTATATCCCAGTGACAGAAAGGGACAAGACATGTATTTGTATTGTTGCCATTAAGGGTAAAATAATGGGGTTTATTCATATTGATTGAGTTTACATTGTCTACATCATGTCATCTTGCTTAAGGCGTTACTCCGTTCTTTATGAACTTAATACTCTTGATGCATGCTGGATAGCGGTCGATGTGTGGAGTAATAGTAGTAGATATGGGCAGGAGTCGGTCTACTTGTCTCAAACGTGATGCCTATATACATGATCATTGCCTTGAATATCGTCATGATTATTCGCTTTTGTATCAATTGCCCAACAGTAATTTGTTCACCCACCGTATGCTATGTTCAAGAGAGAAGTCTCTAGTGAAAACTATGGCCCCGGGTCTATTTTTGTCATATATTAAAATCCAAAAATACTTTGCTGTAATTTTATTTACTTTATTTTATTTTAAGTTTTTGTTTATCTATCTATCACTACGAGATTTGATCCTTACAATTAACCGCCAAGGGATTGACAACACCTCGTTTGCGTTGGCTGCAAGTACTTGTTATTTTGTGTGTAGGTGTTGCTCACGAGGTGTTGCATGGTTCTTCTACTGGATTGATAACCTTGGTTCTTAACTCAGGGAAATACTTATCTCTACTGTACTATATCATCATCTCCTCTTCGAGGAAATCCCAACGCTGCTCACAAGTAGCACCGGACTGGGTGGGATCCGAGTTTTCCACCTGCCCGTCCTCATAGCGTCCTACTCCTCCCTCGCCTTCGTCGTGGATGATGCCGAGCATCTCCATGTCCAAGTTGTCATACGCCGGCTCCCCCGCTCTATGCATTGCATCGAACAGCGTGCGGGTACCCATCTGCTCCCCGCCCGCCGTCCACGCCCGGATGAGCTACGGCGAAGAATACTCGAAGAAGAGCAGCGCCGCGTTAACGTCGATGATGTAAGGCACCGTACCGACGGGGGTTACCAGCTGCTTGGCGGCATAGTAGTACTGAGGCTTGTAATGCTCCGGCCACGGCGCCGTTTGTACTGTGGGCGCGCCCGTCTGGCGGCGTTCGCCACGGCTGCCACGACCTCGACGCCCAACGCCACCACCAGGTCCACCGGCGGCCAACCACTTCTTGAGCTTCTCCTCATTTGTGTCCTTTGCTTTGACGCGGTGAGTTTGCCGCGTAGCCGAGCTGATCTTCCGGGCGAGCGTGATGCTCGGGTCCCCCGCACCTCCGCCGGCCCATCTCTGACAGGTTCTCCGATGGTTCCATGCGGCGGTGGAAGGAAGAAGAGGGTGGGAGAAAAGAGCGGGAATTGGACGGAGAGCGGCGGGGATGGAAAAAGAGAGTGGGGGATTGTGGCGCGGAAACATTGCAGGATGCTCCAAAAGCGCGGGCTCCGTCTTCCTTTTGGGGTGGGTCGGGGGCAGAGAGCGACGTTTCGCGTGTCCGAACTCCCGCAAAGCCCCCCCTCCCCGTTTGTCATCGGTTTGCGGGAGAAAACACGTCCAGACCGTCCTGTGGACTGATACAGGCCCGCGTTGGATGACGCAACACGTCCGGATAGCACGGTCCGGACGGATGCGGGCGGTTTGCGGGTCGCTGCTGCAGATGCCCATACAGCCAAAATCCTTGGCTATTTTCTTTTCATTTTTGAAACAATTTAACATTTTCATTCATTAAGAAAGAAATTTCAGACATATGCCCGCAAAGAGGGAGAAAAAAAGACTACTCTCGCAACATTACATTCATCGAGTGTTTCGTGTTTACTAGAGCCTAAAGATGGGCTTCCTCCTTGATCTTCCTTCCAAATCTTGCGTCGATACTAGCATCATCAACAGAGCGAGAGCCAGTCTTGGCATTGACCCAAACCATTGTAGAGAAATCAAGGAGACCGAGCTAGTAGACCATTGTTGCAAAACTTGGCAAAGTTATCGTCCCCAACAGTCACTCTAGTGGCAGGAGCACACAAACACAGGCCTCAGAAGAGCACGAAGTTCCTAGGCTAAGGCAAGTCCTCGGTGGGTCGGCCCATTAGTACGCCGAATTCCACCAGTTTTATTCTTCACTTTAACCGGCAAGTCAAGCGGCGTGAGATGATAGATGGCAATCGCCGTGAGCACAAACTTGACAAGAATGCGACCCAGATTTGCCACATGCTTGCCTTGCCAAGATTCGAGCTTGTCCGCAATCCTGTCTTTGAGGAACTAGAAATGGACTATTTTTAGTCTAGTGACCAAAAGAGGCATCCTTAAATATCTTATCGGAAATGTGGTCCTAGTTGCGAGGAAGGAGTGAAGGACATCATTGAGGTCAATACTGTTACATCCAATAGGCGCCCAAGACTCTTGGCACAATTGGTTACAAGATCGGTGACCCACCAAAGGAGTTTAACGTGGAGCTCAAGAACAATATGCCTTAGTTTACCGGGGCTAGGAAGATAGCCGCATCATCGGCATAGAGCGGAGCACGGATAGTCGTCGAACAATGACAAGCACAAAGAGCAATGGAAAGAGTGGGCCCCCTTGCCGAAGACCACAACCATGCTTAAATGGATCTCTAGCAGTCTCATTGAGGAGCACTCTCGAAGAGGCCAAAGATAGCAGAGGACAAACCCACTCTTTGAATCTACTTGGGAAGCCATGATGCGTCGACAAATCCAACAAATAGTCCAATCTCGTCAAAACGAAGGCTTTGCGAATGTCAAGCTATAGCCATTGCATAAGGGAAAAGGTAAGTATATATAGGCGTAAAGTAAATAATGATCGTGGTCAGATTTCAAACAGCAACCCTTAAATGAGTAAGGACCGTGCGATCTGGAATCAACAACGAATACATCATCGCCTTGGCGCAAAGCAGTACGACGAACAGTTGCATGGAAGATCGGCGGCTAAGCATGAACATGACGGGACGAAGCGGTACGCGACTTATAACCGGAGAGATAGACACTTGCAGAGTTCAGGATTCAGAGTCTGTTTTTGGATAAAGATGTGATCAGTGAGGTGATGCAGGATGGTTTGATTTCTTCAGTTCCTTGCCACGAGTCACACCAGATCGCCTTTCATTATCATCATCAAGCACAATCTCAGCATTATTGTGCGTTACTAAAGCCCGGCAGTGCCACGGGGACCCTAATCGAAGAAATCAGTTTTTCTGTTCTAAAGGCAGCAAATTAATATTTGAAAATGCAGAGCTGTCGTGTCTTTTTTGCCACAAAAAAAAAAGTCTTTTTTTTCAGATGAGAGCTGTCTTGTCTTTTGTAAGGCACAAGGGAGCACCAGGCTGTACCTCGAGGTATTTTGGGCGACTGCTTGAGGGACCCTCTACCGTATCTCCCCAATCCTTACTACTGATGGTAGGACCTACCATTCTTTAAGTAGGGCCCAACATTTCTCAACAGTCAAGTGTGCGCCACCACTTCGCCTTTTTCTGAACACTCATGTGTCCACCAAACACAGGAAAATAAGAAAAAACACCAGAAATTACCACAGCAAAGCATACTGGAGTAATAGTCATTTCCAGACTCCTTCAGCAAAGACTAGTACCATAACAGTCTTACATAGCTACTAGGGTGGTTGCCTTGGATGAAGGCACGAGCTCGAGTTACATCACAACACAGCTCGCCAAAGGATCTATCAGCTCCTAATCTAGGGGGTGCAGTACACACTGCAACGCCCGGTCATCCATAATTACTTAGGGGGGATAGGGTACCGTTGTCATGTCCACATCATGTTCCCAAAAACATCGACCTCAACACAGGCGACGAACAAAGCCGGAGCACCAAAACACCGGGGCGTCACTGGTCGTCGTTGCCAGGCGGGTCGCCGGCGCTGGGCTGGCTCAGCTGGTGAGCGCCGAGAGCATGCCGCCGCCGGCAGCCACCACGACCTCCCAGCCAGGCCCTTTCAGGGGGAAGTGAGGGGCGGCATCGGCGGCCGCACGCGCGCCGGTGAGGTCGCTCCGGTCCATCACCTTCAGGAGGTCCTCGTCGCTGATGTCCGTCTGGATCATCCTGTCTTCTTCGGCCTGCTCGTCCCTCAGAAGCGCCAGCAGCTCCCCCTCCTGCATTTTCAACAAAAGAAGAGCATTCAAGTATTTGCTCTTTTGGTGTTCGATCACTGAATAAATAGTTTCGACAAGTTTGGGCAGAAATGTTTACATCCAAGGCATTAGGCTTCGCAGCATCTTGCTGGAACTGTCCCTTCCCTATCACAACGTGCTCTAGCTTCAACTTTCCAAAAGCTTTCTTGATAATTCGTCCCTGCAACAATGAGAAGATGAGCATCGATGACACAAAATGTGGCCAAGCAAGGGGGGAGGTCAGGTCATCGATCCGGTGGCATCGATCCATAGCAACAATGAGAAGATGAGCGTCACCCCTACCTCAACAGAATTGGATGTCGCCAATCGATAAACATGAACTGGCTGTGTTTGGCCAATACGGTGGCATCGATCCATCGCCTGCAAATCCATCTGAGGATTCTGCAGAACAAACCAAAAAAAGTTCAGCTTATAACAGCAATGAAAGCTATCTGAAGGCAAGCATTGTATCAAGGAGCACAGCTACAAAAGAAACTGCAGGAGAAGAAATATTCAAACAAGGCATTCTAATGGACTACACTTCATAAAACCATAAGAAAATTTCATCTGGACTACTAAAAACTACAAACTCTCCAGATAGATAGAAACTTACCCAGTCACTATCATAGAGGATACAAGTATCAGCAGAAGTAAGGTTGATACCAAGCCCACCAGCACGTGTGCTGAGAATGAAGACATTCATACCACTGTTTAAGTCATTAAACGCTGCTATCTGCCAAAGTAAAAAAGAAACCAAATATAGAGTGAGATAGCAACACCCATGGAGAGGCATCAATTATCCAACAGAAAAGGTTAAGCATGTAACAAAAAAAAAAAGCAATACACAGGAACGTGCTATGGTTTAAAACACAATTGGTTCCATAATAATAGCCAGTTTGCCTTAATTAAAGTTTACATATATCAGGGCACCGCATAGGCAAAATGGCAGTAGTTGTAAACCAACTCAGGTGCTGAACTGCTGATCCTTTTTAAATTTTGTTTAAGCAAACAATATTTTGATGAACCGGTGTGGAACATGGTAAAGAATGGCTATCCAGTCTTATACCAACTAGCTGCCAAATTAGTTAGTTTTTTTCCTTCCAGTGAGATACTTAGCACAGATTTTTCAAACTAACTCAGGTTAACAAATTTCCTACTTGCAGTTTTCTACATAAATTCAGGAACCAACCAGGCAAAATGGCAGTGCCTGGGAACCAACTCAGGTGGATGTGTTGAATTAACATAATGATCCTGGAATTACATATTTGTGCCCAGAACTGCTCAAATTAATTCAACAGATGTAGTCAAGCTAGATGCTAAATTACTCGTGCACAAAAACAGGAAATCAAGGTGCATGCTGTGCAGAATATTAATACTAATGAGTATTGCGCCTTCAAGATCTAGACTGGAACTTGCACGGATAACACAAGTCAACTGAATAGGGATATCCATTCTATATGGATAAGCACCGTATTGTTAAGAAAGTAAGTTGAAATAGAGATATGATTGGTAAGCTTCTATATTGTCAGCGGGGATTGTGACGTCTACTGTAATCATGACATGAATCAACTTAACATTGCCATCAATTAGTTATCTCAGAGCACAGTTAGTCTTGATTCTAAACATAGTTAGTAGTCAAGCTAGATGCTACATTAATTATGACGTCTAATGTTTAGTCTAGATTCTAAGCATAGTTAGTAGTAGTAGTTATCTCAGAGCACACAAGCATACATACAATAAACTGGGCCTACCACATTACCTGGTTCCTCCTGTCTTCCAACTTAACATTGCCGTCAATTCGGCAAACCTTCAGGCCTTTCTCAGACAAATAATAGTCAAGGATGTCCAAAATCTTTGTCCATTGAGAAAATATTAGGACCTACAAATATATCAATAGAACCATATTTCAGATATGAAAAATAGAATGAAACATGTGCCACAAACATATCTATTGAATTGCATATGAAGACTATGGAACAAGAATATAACCCCCAACCTTGTGATTTCGTTTGATTAGAGCATTCAGTAACCTGTCCAACAGCTGAAATTTGCCACACTGTTCCAGAAGCTTATCAACAGGTGGATAGAGACCTGCAAAGAGATGAAATAAATGACACTGTGTATAAAGTAAAAAACAATCAAATAGAGCATGCAAATACGGCAAGTCCAATGAGACGACGTACTGTTTGAGTCAAAAGCAGAATGGAAAAGATCAGGGTGGCCACAATTTTTTCTCAGCTGAATGAGTAGATTATTTAGCTTTGTCTTGATGCCGGGCCTCCGCAAAACTACAATATATCAGAAACACGTCACATTAGAATATTATTTACTTCGGGGCAGATTGAACTATATAAGTATGCAGTTAGACATGCATACCAATATCTGTGCTCTCATGCAAGTAGTCATCAAATGTCTGCTCAATCAAGTGATTCTGGATTTGCTTCTGATGTTCAGTCATGTTAGCATATATGATTATCTCTTTCTTTCGTGGAAGCATGTGTTCTACATCCTCCTTCATCCGCCTTAAAAGGAATGGGCGCAAAATGGCATGAAGCTTTGAGACAACAAGGACTCTTTTCTTCTCATCAGTTTCTTCCTCTAGTTCCTCATCAGCCTTCCCAGAAAAATCAAACCTGTAAAACAATTGCTATCAGCGGATGGCAATATTAATACAATTATACATAAAGTACTCAGGAAGAAAAATCACTATCTGTATAACAAAAACATCACATGTTTAGGGATCATCTGAATAGTTATAAATAATTTATCCATATTAATGTATCCATCGGTATACATCTGAGCAAACGGAACATATTAACAGACAACATAAAAATAGTACAAGATAAAACTAGACCAAAAATTAATACACAAATTAACAGACATGGCATTTCAGTGTCAGGTACGCAACATAAATCAGGAAGACGATACATGTGTCTGCCATTGCAGATACTCATCAAATAAAGCTCCTTAGGATCTACACAGCCAAATTTTATAATAAAGAACAACCGTATACAGAGCTGGATAACCAGAAGTGGCTGCTCTGGAGCACGAGGACTATGGTAAATTGGTAATCCCTCGTTTTTGGGAGTGAGGGTTGTAATTGTTCTGGCCCGCAATGCCACCGTTGTGACCAGCCATTTATAAATTCTTCTTAATAAATGGCAGTGCCCCTGCCAGGTTACTACGATTTAGCTTATACTGGGAAACTGATATCTCGACTAATTAAATTTAACAGTTCGTTTGCATTGGTTGAAACACTATATGTAAGGACCAAACATTGGTACTTCCAAGAATCCTGACAAATGCCATATATGTGCAGTTAGATACATATATTTATTGAATACGAGTACAACATTCAGGCAGTCAGAAAGCTAGACAAATTTTACATTGGATAATCCAGGTAACCTATATAATTACAACAATAAAACTATAAAAGGCAAACAAAAGGCCATGTGACAGCAATCAGTTAATGGGAAACAAAAGTAATTCAAGGAGCACGAGGACTATAGTAAATTGGTAATCCCTCGTTTTTGGGAGTAATCCGTGAGGGTTGTAATTGTTCTGGCCCGCAATGCCACCATTGTGACCAGCCATTTATAAATTCTTCTTAATAAATGGGCGGTGCCCCTGCCAGGTTACTACGATTTAGCTTATACTAGGAAACTGATATCTCGACTAATTAAATTTAACAGTTCGTTTGCATTGGTTGAACCACTATATGTAAGGACCAAACATTGGTACTTCCAAGAATCCTGACAAATGCCATATATGTGTAGTTAGATACATATATTTATTGAATACGAGTACAACATTCAGGCAGTCAGAAAGCTAGACAAATTTTACATTGGATAATCCAGGTAACCTATATAATTACAACAATAAAAGTATAAAAGGCAAACAAAAGGCCATGTGACAGCAATCAGTTAATGGGAAACAAAAGTAATTCAAGGATACAAAGACTAATGAACAAAAATGGCACATACAGAAATTGCAAAGTAAATGGTAGGGAATGGATCATACCATGACTCAAATTCCTCATGGGATGAGAAAATATCAGGCAAAATGAAGTTCAATAGAGACCACAGCTCTGCTAGATTATTCTGAAGAGGTGTTCCAGTCAAAAGGAGCTTGTTATCCATTGGGATGCGCCTCAACTCCCTCAGTAATTTGCACTTTGTATTTTTCAACCGATGCCCCTGGAAAAAAGAATCCAGCCAACACATAAATACATGTGGAAGAGAGAATAATATACAAGGACAATAATTCAGATCATGTGCTATTCCATTACCTCATCTACAACAACATACTTCCACTTATAATTAGCAAGAAACTTTGCATCAAACATGGCCATCTCATATGAAGTGATTATTATCGGAAAATCAGGACCAACAGTTTTGGGCATGTGTTTTCTCCTTAGCTCTGTCCGAGCCACTTTATCTCCATGATAAATCAGACCATTTAGAGATGGAGCAAACCTGAAATCAAGTATTTCACATAAGATAGCAAACAAACTAAGCATAGTGAATCACAACTCTGGGTGCTTTACCTCGTTAACTCATTCAACCAGTTTGACAGGGTAGAAAGGGGAGCAATAACCATGTAAGGACCATGCAGACCATTCCCTTTAAGATGAGCAAGAAATGCAATTGTCTGGATTGTTTTCCCAAGGCCCATTTGATCAGCTAGTATCCCATTCAGCCCATTTTGCCAGAGTGATATTAGCCACTTAACCCCCTTTATCTGGTAAGATTTCAACTTTCCCCCAGTCAACAATGGAACAAGGTTGGCTTGCTCTCTTTCCCACTTTTCTTCTTCCGTGAGAGTGCCATCATCAGCAGAACGATCTTCACGAGATCTTGAAAGCATGGCTGCCACTGCGGTTTTAGCCTTCTTCTGCACAACATTTTATTTTCAGTAGTCAGACACAACATAAGGTCTAATCAATGAACATGAATTGCTTTCCCTATATATTCTTCTAACTAATGACGGAACAAGTTATACACTCAGAATGATGGGCCATCTCCAGGAAAATATTGAAACAAATGTTATTCAACTGACATCGACAAGTCCAAGTCAAAGTAATTTAAACCTTCGAACGTTATTCTAAGGCATAAACAACTCTAGTTATGCTGCAACAAATCTTGAATAGCCCTTTTAACTAAGATTTGTGAGCTTTTGTTAAGAAGGATGCTACTAATGGAAAGGAAGTCAGGAAATTTTGATGAGTGGACATTATGAGATCAATATCCCCCATCACGAATTATGCAAACAGCAACACACATTTTAGTGTAAAGTCCATTGAACAGGTAATCCAGACTACACAACATACTGCAGTAATTTACAACAGGTAAGCATACATACTAGAACTGTATTTATGAAGCAGAGGATCTAGAAGTCTGAACTCACGTCATTGTACTGTGGCTTAGAGTTCGCCGCTTTCCTCTTCCTGCCACGTCCTTTCTTTTGCTCTTCCACGGGTTCCTCTTCATCTTTAATTTCAACAGCAGTCGGCTTAACCTACAGGCCACACCACCATTTGTTAGCAAAGAAGGGGAAATAACTAGCAAGAAACCAAAAATGGTCATCAAAGAGTGGGAAACGCGTACATCTGTGATCTGCTCCATCTTCTCAAGTAGAAATTCAGAGTAGAGCTGTGTCTGTGTCAGCAGCTCATCCAGTTTGCTGAACTTTGCCTTTGGGTCAAAGGCCTGCCTCGCGGCCTCTTCTCTCTTCCTGGCCTCCTCTTCTTCCTCTAGCTTAATCCGGGCCTGATACATCTCCTCTTCCTCCTTCGTCATCACCTCTGTGATGAGAGATACATCGCCGTTCTTGGCAGCGAGGTCAATATGCAGAGGAGAAGTCGCATCCAGAGGCTCAACCGATGTCTCGTCTTTGACGGAGTTCAGTAGCTGTTCTTCAGCCTTCAGCGCCTCCGCAATGGGGTGCGCCTCACCGCCGTTGGCCTTGAGCTCGCCCGCTTTCCCGTCCTTGGATCCGGCCATTTTCTAGTTTTGCACAAAATAACCAGATTCAGGCTATAGGATGGAGAACCTCAAGAAACAAGATGCACAAATCGCATCAAGAAAACGAAAGGAAATGTTTTTTTCAATAGGAAAAAAGGGGGGGAAATAGGAAATGGAATGCACCTAGACATCTGTATTAAATCGGAAGGTTTTAATAGCGAATCACCTCTTCCTCCAGCACGGAGATGGGAGAATCTGCGTCGGCGTCGGCGGCGGCGGCGGTGTTGGCGGCGGCGGTTGCCTCCCTCTTCACCCCATTCGCCATGGCGACCACCATCTCGGCCGCGGCGGTAACAGGCGGCGGCGTCGCCGACTGTCGGTGGGGCCGAGGCGTCATGCAGCAGCCCGTGCTGCGGCGGAGTTGGCGGCGAGCGGCGGTGGTGGAGGAGAGGGGGAGTGGCGGCGGCGACGACGGAGGAAGAGGGCTTCGGCAGGGTGCTGTGTGTTTTTACTGAGGGAGAGTAGGGTGGGGGTCCTCGCTCGCCGAGATACACGCACGGCGCCCTGTGCCAGAACCGGCCACTGACTTTAGGGTCCACCACGATAAATGACCCCATATGTCGGTGAGAATTACTCCAGCAGGTCCCGGTGATTCGGGGATGTTGGCCCGGGGAATGGGGGCACGGGCTACTGGAACCCTGCAGAGTGGGATGGTACGGCCGATTTTTGACATGCACCCGGTCCGGTGGACTCTACTCGCTGAGCTGTGGGGTCGATCCGTTGGTCCACGGGGGAACTGGTCTGCACAGGTGGGAGGCGTGGGTCGTGGGGCCGATGGCGAGGGTTTCAGGCGGGAAACTGAGAGGGGGCAGCGAAACTTCAAGCCCCTGGTGGGTAGAGAGATTCACGGAACTGCCACCAGTGGCAAGCCCCCCTCGGTTTGCCCGTCTCTGCCCACGAGGGGCATCCCGGTAAATTCGCGCGTTGCGGGCGGCCGTTCAAAGTTTCAAAATACGGAGAGGTGGCTGGGGTTTCTCTCCCCCTCGCTTGACCAACGAGATCGTGGTCAGCGGGCAACTGACAGCTGGGCCCGTGGGGGTGCCGGCCCCGCCTGCCGGACGGTAAATCTCGGTGGGACGCGGGTGGGTTCGGGAAAGTGGCCCGGGCAACGGGAGGCGTGGCGTGGGGAGCCCCTGCTGCTGCCTCGATCCCTGCGGTTTGCAGAGTGAGGGGACGGCACGAACCTACCCGTCTTTGTTTGCATAGGCCCGGTTCGTTGGACCCTCTCTCACTGTGTGGTGGGTCTGAATGTCAAGGTTTTGTTGGTCGACGGTGGAACGGGTGCATGCGTGGCTGGGAGGCGCGTGTGGTGCGGGCCTTGTGCTGCTGCTGCGGTAGCACGGCATTGGCTGGGCGTTCAAATTGTTTGATGAAATTTTGTTTGTTTCGGTG
This sequence comes from Thinopyrum obtusiflorum, assembly GCA_036873465.1. NCBI lineage: Eukaryota > Viridiplantae > Streptophyta > Magnoliopsida > Poales > Poaceae > Thinopyrum > Thinopyrum obtusiflorum. The sequence goes on along the minus strand of JAAAWM010010382.1, from coordinate 11,925 downwards.
GCTGCGCCGGAGTTATTTTTTTGACCGTTGTGGGGGAGCTTCGGGGGCGCACCGAGGAAAGGGTTCAGAAAAGCCAGGATCTATGGCAGGTCGGCTCGTGGTCGCCACCGTGTGGTCTTGCGGTAAAAAACAGTCCGATGTACTGTAAGTGCTCTGCTAATCCACGCTCAGGGTTCATCCGTGGAGTCCCGTGCCATGCATGCTGCTATCACGTGCGCGTCTTTCGTTGTTTGAAACATCAAAAACTTGGATCGTGGTAACGCACAGGTTTTTTACCACGGTCGGTCATATCTTACCCCAAAGATCGACAAATTTTTCAGTTCAACAAAAAACGACATTTTTTTTGGGCGTGCCACTATATGGCCGTAGCTGAAACGATATGGACTCCTTGAGCGACCTCGCTTTGGGATTTCCCTTCCCATTGGTTATGGCATATCCAACGGACACGGCAAATTTCTTTCCACATCTTCCAAGCATCAGTCCGCGGACATGAATATGGAAGGCCGCCTTTCAACGTTATCATGTATATGTCCGTCAGTAAATTCAAATTCAAATGTACTCTGATCCACACATCGCACCGGATCACACCTGCGCCGGATCGCATGCCCGATCACAACCAAAAAGAGTCAAGTATGCTTAGGTTTTTACATGCCCAGATCCAGAAGAACATCAATCCGGCTGTCCGTGCATTTCTACCCTGCCGGACCGGCAATCCCAGCCGTCTGATGCCCGATCAAGGTGGTGTCGTCGCCGCCGTGTAGGCAGCCTCCGCGTCCTCACCGTCCGCCGCCGCCAACTAATCTTTTTGCCGCTGCAACACCTGGTAGCGAACGGATTGCACGATGATTCTTACGTCGGCATCCAAAGAGTCCACATTCAAGGTCAACATCTTGGTCTCCTCCACATTGGCGGCGATCTTCACCTTCTTTCCTCGAGCACGACCTTCCTTTCTTCGATCATGGTCCTCCTCTCTTCAAGCTTGAGCTTCTTGTCTGTCGCCTCCATAAACAGTTTGAACCTCTCCGCCTTCTTCTCCTCCTTGATGTCCGAGCGCTTCACGCATGCCTCTCCTTCTTCGCCAAGATGTCCTCGAACCTCTCCGTCAGCTTGGGCGTCGTACCTTCTCGCTTCGCCCTCTCCTCCTCCCACTTCTTCCCCTGTGATTTCGTCTAACCTTCTTCGGCGGTTCTTGGGATGGGTCGGTAGGTTCACCGGTTTCTTCCTCGTTACCTTGGGCGGCGGTCTTGACTATGAAAAGGTTCCACTTCGGTTGCCCGTTCAACTTCAACCAACAATGCATGACGGTGAAGGGCTTCTTCTCCGACTTCTTATACACCACACAAGCACGAGTAGGCTACAAAGTGAAACATTGTCGACAATGCATATCGATCTACTGGGCAACAAAGCAATACATGTCCGACTAGTGATCAACAAAACTAAGTATATCCGGCTAGTGGTCAACTTACTTGCTCGGTGATTTGTGCACCGCTAGGCCACCATGCGATGAGATGCTTCAAGTGCCCGCAATACTTGGACACGACCTCTTAGATGGTGTACCATCGATGGTTGAGGGACTTCCTTTCACAGTTGCAGATGATCGCGTCGGAGTAGGGCGCGAAATGCTTGTGTCCATGGAAACATATGTGAATGTTCCTCCAAAAGGTTGTGCCCTTTTGCTCTGTGCCATGGATCGGATCAATGTTAGTGGCCAAGTATGCATCGCACAACAGCTCGTCCACCCGCACGTTGAAGCTTTCTCCTCCCCTTCTTATTCGGATCGCCGGCTGTATCATCCAAATCATCGTCCTTGCCGTCCTCCTACTCCTCCTCCCCCCTTCCGGCTGCTGCTCTTCGATGGCCCAATGTCGTTGTTGATGTGTGCCATCGCGGGACTGGGTGTAGGACTGTTGTGTGGCCGTCTGGGTATAGGACTGCTGCTGGTAATTGCCAGACTGGGTGGGATCCGAATCTTCCACCTACCCGTCCTCATAGCCCTCGCCTCCGTCATGGATGATGTCGAGCATCTCCCTGTCCGTGTCGTCGTACGTTGTCTCCCCCGATCTAGGCATTGTAGCAACAGTGTGCGGGCACCCATCTGCTCCCCGCCCGCCGTCCGCGTCCGGACGAGCTGCGGTGAAGAATACTCCAAGAAGAGCGACGCTGCGTTAACATCGACGATGTAAGGCACCGTACCGGCGGGAGTTCCGGGCTGCTTGGTGGCGTAGTAGTACGAGGCTTCTAAGGTTCCGACCAAAGCGTCATTTGTACTGTGACTGCGCCCGTCTGGTGGCGGCCTCCACGACCGCCTCGTCCGCCCCGACCTCCACGCCCAACGCCACCACCAGGCCCACCAGCGGCCAACCGCTTCTTGAGTTTCTCCTTCTTTGCAGCCTTCGCTTTGACGCGACGAGTTTGCCACGTAGCCGTGCTGATCTTTCGGGCAAGCGCAATCAATATTGAGGATATCGCTTATCGTTAGCGTCTCGATCAGTTAGGGATTAGAGATTAATCGGAAATCGTCCGATTAATCGATTTTATCGGTTGGCTATTAATCGACCATTTTTTTGCAAATCCCAGGTTCCCAGCACTAAAATATGATATATTCAATACCAAAAGAATATTGGACAGAAGTGTTACCTCGGTTGTTGCCTTTGAATCCTCGTATGATGACAAACAAAATAGGACAACAGTACATATAGCATAACAAGGTCCACAAAATGCAAATAAACATAGTTTTTGCAAACATAGTGCTATGAATAGGCTCGATTTATCGTTAGATTCCCGATAAATCGTTTGTCATAGCGATAAATCGGCTGAAACGATAAATGGTGAAGATAAGGCATAATCCTATCGGTCATCGCAAGAGTAGCGATAAATCAGAAGATAAATCGCTGAATTGGAAGATTTTTTGAATAGTGAACGTAATGCTCGGATCCTTCGGCACTTGATAGGTCCAATTTACGTGACGTTTTTCCTACATATTTTGTGCCTACAATGTGGGCTTTGTGGAATTTTACCGTGTTCGTGCACTTCTTTTTGTTGATAATCCCTCAGGTAAGAAAAGCCTGATTCTTGTGCTCCCTGTGGGATCGATACATATAGGAGGACCAACCATTTTTGTGGGTAGGCCCAAAAGCGCTCAGCTCCTCAGCAAGGCCCAAAAGAAATGTGTGGGTAGGCCCAGTTCGTCCCACCCGAGGGACAAACAAAAGAAATTCGGGAACTATGAGTGGGCGAAACAAAACCTATATGTATATTTAATAGGAGGAAGAGCCATTTTTATGTAACAAAGCCGCCCTAGCTTAGTTAGCATCTGCCTGAGGATGTGGATGCAACGTCGCAAGTTCTATTCCTTAGGACCGCTAATATTTTTGGCTCCCTCGGTGAGGATCGATGGGCCGGATGCGGACGACCCAATAGGGGAGGGCGGCTGAGGCCCAATGCTGCCTGTGCGACAGAGCAATTTTTTTATCTTTTTCTTGGGCCAACTGCATGGGGGCTACTATATGACGCTAGCTGCGTAAAATAGCGCGTGGGACGCACATCATTTCGTGTATGGGCCATCACACTGGTAGGCACCAAGACGACATGTGTTTGTAAGGCACGAAAAAACCAAAAAACGATGAGTTGAATGATCGAAATCATGCCCTCAAAGACCCGACTACGTGTTGCTAACCACTCGAACAAACGAGTCCTACTAACCAATGGCCAGCTCGAACCTTTAAGAACATAATCCAATGTCAGATTGGAAGCAATTTTTGTTTTCTTTTACCTTTAAAAAAATATAAATTGCTGAATATTCTTGGAAACATGAATAATTTTAAAAATCCCAAACAATTTTTTGAAATTCTTTACATTTTCAGAAATACAGAGGAAAATTTGAAACGTTCGGAATTCACAGTTTGAAAACATGAACCTTTAATAAAAACATGACATTTTTTAGTTTGTGATTTTTTTTTAAAAAAGGAAACATATTTTGAACATTCGGAACAGTTTTAGAAAATGTGTCTCTTTAAACTCAGTTTTTTTTTAATTTGTGAACATTTCACTAAAACAAGAATATTTTTTGTATTTGGAACATTCTGAAAATGCAATGATTTTTGGAATTTGTGAACAATTTTTGAAAAAGGAAACATATTTTGAACATTCAGAACAGTTTTAGAAAATGTGTTTCTTTAAACACAGAAATTGTTTTGAATTTGTGAACATTTCAATAAAACAAGAATATTTTTTGTATTTGTTTTTTTTTTAAATTCAAATATTTATGGAAAATCTCGAAGAACTTTGGAAAACACAAAGAAAGAATGGAACATTATTTAAAAATTTGAACCAATGTTGGAATAAGAACATAGATTTAAAGTTCTGAACATTTTTCAAAATGGGATATATTTTGAAATTCTGAACAGTTTTCAAAAAATTCGATGGCGGAACAAAACATATACGTATATTTAATAGGAGAACCATCCATTTTCATGTAACAAAGCCGCCCTAGCTCAGTTGACATCCGCCTGAGGATGTGGACGCAATGTCGCAAGTTGTATTCCTTAGGTCCGCCAAATATTGTTGGCTCCCTCGGCGAGGATCAATGGGCCATATGCGGATGACCCAATAGCAGAGTGCGGCTGAGGCCCAATATTGCCTGTGCGACGGAGTAGTTTTTTTTTTCCTTGGGCCTACTGCGTGGGGGCTACTATATGACTCTAGTTGCGTAAAATAGCGCGTGGGACGCACATCTGTTCATGTATGGGCCAGCACACTGGTAGCCACCAAGACAACTTGTGTTTGTAAGGCACAAAAATATATCCAAAAAACGATGAGTTGAAGGATCGAAATCATGCACTCAGAGACCCGACTACGTGTTGCTAACCATTTGACAAACGAGTCCTACAAACCAATGGCCAACTCGAACCTTTAAGAACATACTCCAATGTCAGATTGGAAACAATTTTTTTCTTTATTTTTAAAAAAATATAAATTACCGAATATTCTTGGAAACACGAATAATCCTGAAAATCCCAAACAATTTTGTGAAATTCTTTAAATTTTTATAAATACAAAGAAAAATTGGAAACATTCAAAATTCACAATTTTATCTGAAAACATGAACCTTTTTAAAAACAGGAACTTTTCCTGAATCCGTGAACAATTTTTGAAATAAGAAACATATTTTGAACATTCAGAACAGTTTTAGAAAATGTGTTTCTTTATTTTCTGAAATTATTTTGAACTTGCGAACATATCACTAAAACAAGAATATTTCTTGTATTTGGGACATTTTTAAAATGCATTTTTTTTTAGAAAATCTCAAACAACTTTGGAAAACAGAAAGAAAAAAGGGAACATTTTTTAATAATTTGAACCAAATTTGGAATGGGAATAAAGATTTAAAGTTTTGAAGATTTTTCAAAATGGGATATTTTTTGGAATTTGGAATATTTTTCAAAAATTTGATTTATTCTGAAATGCTGAACTATTTTGAAATTTTGAATTTAAGCAAAAAATGGAAAAAGATAAATAAACTAGAAAGTAAAAAAAAAGATGAAACAAACAGGAAAGAAAAAGAGAACAAAACAGAAAAGAAAAATTGCAACAGAACCCAAAAAAAGAAGAAAATGGTTCAACCCAGCTTGGCCGCCCTGTGCGAAGCTGCGACTATTTGACGCTCGATGCGATAAAGAGGGTTTTTCCACCTGGATGGGCATGAAAAAAATGGGTTGGCTTTGCTGGGCCACACTGCAGGCGGCCCATGTACGAAATTTTGGCGTTTTTCCTTTTTAATAGACAAACGAAAAAAATTAGTACCACCTCGAATAGGAAAAAATATTTTCGATGGGTGAACGGATGAAAAAATCGGAGAAACGCACCTTGCTTTATTAGTAGGTATAGATTGATAATTTTAATCTTGTATGCGGAACTCTTCAGTTGTAGTAGTTAACCAATGACGAGATCAAAGCAAAACTATTTCCCTATTCTCTCCAGGGAGCAGCTACAAGATGGCTAAGATGCCAAGATATAAATACACCGAGTAGCTGGCCAGAATTATTGGCTGCATTTTCTTATTATTATTTTTCTCAAGGGAAGCTATATATAATCAGGAGGAAGATAAGTAGCGTTGGGCAGCGGGAAGGTGAGAAGCTAGTGGATGCATATATAAGGTATCGTGAAATACTTCTTGCATGCCCTGAACATCATTATCCTGACTTTTTAGTAGTCAACTTCTTTTATGGTGGGATTAATTCACAAAGTTAACAAGCTTTAGATCTTGCCTCTAATGGTTAATTTTTGGGAACCAAGGTATCAGATGCTTGGAGTTTATTTGACAGGATGAGGTACAATGCATCACGAAGAGCTCGGGAATCGTTTTCTCCATCCCTTGCATATTATAGTTCATCACAAAGTCCTTATAGCTTGGTGGCAGTGACTAGAGAACTCTGTCAATGACCGTGTCATCTGGTTAACTCCCAACTGAGTCAAGCGGCTATGAAACCCAGACATTCTGAGTACATGCTCACCAACAGAACTGTTCTCCTCCATCTTGCAGCTAAAGAACTTGTCGGAGGTGTCATATCTCTCAACCCGGTCATGAGCTTGAAATACCAATTTCAGCTCCTAGAACATCTCATATTCTCCGTGGTGCTCAAAACATTTTTGGAGCCCCGGTTCTAAGCCGTAAAGCATGGCGCACTGAACTATCGAGTAGTCATCAGAACATGCCTGCCAGATGTTCACAACATCCACAGACGATGCTGGAGGGGGTCACCTAGCGGTGCATCAAGGACATAAGCCTTCTGTGCAGCAATGAGGATAATCCTCAAGTTATGGACCCAGTCCGCATAGTTGCTTCCATCATCTTTCAACTTAGCCTTCTCTAGGAACGCATTAAAATTCAGGGGAGCTACAGCGTCGGCCATTGATCTACAACATAAATTTTGCAAAGACTATTAAGGCTAAGTTCATGATAATTAGTTCAGTTAATCAAATTACTAATGAACTCCCACTTAAATCAACATCCCTCAAGTTATGTAAGTGATACATGATCCAAATCAACTAACCCATGTCCGATAATCACGTGAGATGGGATAGTCATCAATGGTGAACATCTCCATGTTGATCATATCTACTATATGACTCATGTTCGACCTTTCGGTCTCCTGTGTTCCGAGGCCATGTATGTACATGCTAGGCTCGTCAAGTTTAATCCAAGTATTCTGCATGTGTAAAACTGGCTTACACCCATTGTATGTGAATGTAGAGTCTATCACACCCGATCATCACGAGGTGCTTCGAAACGACGAACTTTTGCAACGATGCATACTTAGGGAGAACACAATTTCTTAAAATTAAGTGAAGGGATCATCTTATAATGCTACCGTCATTCTAAGCAAAATAAGATGCATAAAAAGATAAACATCACATGCAATCAATATGTGACATGATATGGCCATTATCATCTCGTGCCTTTGATCTTCATCTCCAAAGCACCGGCATGATCTCCATCGTCACCGGCATAACACCATGGTCTCCATCATCGTGTCGTCACGTGGTCGTCTCGCCAACTATTACTTCTACAACTACTGCTAACACATAGCGATAAAGTAAAGCAATTACATGACGAATAATAAATTAAAGACAACCCTATGGCTCCTGCCGGTTGCCGTACTCATCGACATGCAAGTTGTGAACCTATTACAAAACATGATCATCTCATACATCAATATATATCACATCATGTTTTGGCCATACCACATCAAAACATGCCCTGCAAAAACAAGTTAGACGTCCTCTACTTTTTTGTTGCAAATTTTACGTGGCTGCTATGGGCAACTAGCAAGAACCGTTCTTACCTACGCAAAGCCATAATGGTGATAATCAAGTTGCCTTTTAACCTTCTACAAGGACCGCCTTCGTCAAATTAGATTCAACTAAAGTAGGAGAGACAGACACCCGCTAGCCACCTTATGCAAAACAAGTTGCATGTCTGTCGGTGGAACCAGTCTCTTGTGCGTGGACAAGTAAGGTTGGTCCGTGACGCTTCATCCCGCAATACCACCGAATCCAAATAAGACAAGAGAGGTAAGCAATTTGAGCATCAACGCCCACAACTCTTTGTGTTCTACTCGTGCATATACATCTATGCATAGACCTAGCTCATGATGCCACTGTTGGGGAACGAAGCATGAAAATAAAAAAAAATCCTACGAACACCCAAGATCTATCTAGGAGAAGCATAGCAATGAGAGGGGAGAGTGTATCTATGTACCCTCGTAGACCAAAAGTGGAAGCGTATATAACACGGTTGATGTAGTCGTACTGTTCGTGATGTGATCACTATCCAACCGATCTAGTGTCGAACGAATGGCACCTCCGAGTTTAGCACACGTGCAGCTCGATGATGTCTCCTCCTTCTTGATCCAGCAAGAGAAGGCGGAGAAGTAGATGGGATCACAACCAGCACGACACGCGTGGTGGTGATGGTGGTGGTGGAGTCGGAATACCGGCAGGGCTTCGCTAAGCGAAAAACCGTGGACGAGAACTATGCCAGGAGGGAGAGACGGGGCAACAGCCAAGACCAATGTGAGGGGCCTTGCTGCGCCCTCCCCTATATTTATATGCGTGGGAGGGCTGGGAGTCCATCCCTACTCATAATAGGAGTTGGCGCCAAGGGGGAGAGGACTTGGACTCCAAGTCCAATCCTATTCCTACTAGGACTCCCCTTTTTTTTCCTTCTCTAGCCGCATGGGCTTTTGAGGACTTGGTGCGCCTAGCCCAATAAGGCCAGGGTGCCTTCCCTCAGTCCATGCCAGCCCTTGGGACATGTTAGACCCACTTGTGGACTTCCGGACCCCTCCGGAACCTTCTGGAAGCTTCCCGGTATAATACCAAAAAAACTGCACCTTTTTTCGAAACTCAAAATATGACTCCCCATATATAAATTTTACCTCTCGACCATTCCGAGACTCCTCGTGATGTCCGGGATCTCATCTGGGACTCCGAACAACATTCGGTTACCAATCATCAAATATCCCAATATTACTCTAGCGTCAATGAACGTTAGCGTGCGACCCTACGAGTTCGGGAATCATGTAGTCATGATAGAGACACCTCTCCAGTCAATAACCAATAGCAGAACCTGGATGCCCATATTGATTCCTACATATTCTATGAAGATCTTTTATTGGTTGAACCACGATGTCGAGGATTCGGTTAATCCCGTATGCATTTCCCTTTGTCCAGGATATGTTACTTGCCCGAGATTCGATCGTCGGTACAACAGAACCCAAAAAAAGAAGAAAATGGTTCAACCCAGCTTGGCCGCCCTGTGCGAAGCTGCGACTATTTGACGCTCGATGCGATAAAGAGGGTTTTTCCACCCCCCCCCCCCCCCCCCCCCCCCCCCCCCCCCCCCCCCCCCCCCCCCCCCCCCCCCCCCCCCCCCCCCCCCCCCCCCCCCCCCCCCCCCCCCCCCCCCCCCCCCCCCCCCCCCCCCCCCCCCCCCCCCCCCCCCCCCCCCCCCCCCCCCCCCCCCCCCCCCCCCCCCCCCCCCCCCCCCCCCCCCCCCCCCCCCCCCCCCCCCCCCCCCCCCCCCCCCCCCCCCCCCCCCCCCCCCCCCCCCCCCCCCCCCCCCCCCCCCCCTCGACTATGAGATCATGCAACTCCCGAATATCGGAGGAATACCTTGTGTGCTATCAAACGTCACAACGTAACTGGGTGATCATAAAGATGCTCTACAGGTATCTCCGAAGGTATCTGTTGAGTTGGCATGGATCGAGATTAGGATTTGTCACTCCGTGTAACGGAGATGTATCTCTGGGCCCTCTCGGTAATACACATCACAAGAAGCTTGCAAGCAAAATGAATAAAGAGTTAGTTACGAGATGATGTATTATGGAACGAGTAAAGAGACTTGCCGGTAACGAGATTGAACTAGGTATGAAGATGCCGATGATCGAATCTCGGGCAAGTAACATACCGACAGACAAAGGGAATTACGTATGTTGTCATAACGGTTTGACCGATAAAGATCTTCGTAGAATATGTAGGAACCAATATGGGTATCCAGGTTCCGCTATTGGTTATTTACCGGAGAGGTGTCTCGGTCATGTCCACATAGTTCTCGAACCCGTAGGGTCCCCACGCTTAACGTTCATTGGTGATACAATGTTATATGAGTTATGTGATTTAGTGTTGTTCGGAGTCCCGGATGAGATCACGGACATGGCGAGGAGCTCCGGAATGGTCCGGAGATAAAGATTGATATATAGTACGATGCTATTCGGACACCGGAAAGGTTTCGGAGCGTATCGGGTAGTCATCGAATCATCGGAAGGGGTTCCGGGAGGAACACACCAGCCGACAAGGGGTTGGCGTGCCCCTTCCCTTGGCCGCCGACCCTAGGGATGGAAAGGAGGGAGGGCTAGCCCCTCTTTCCTTCCCTCCACCTAGGAGGAAGGAAGGGGGGGCACCTCCTCCTGCCTTCCCCCCGCAGGCATACATGGAGGGGGGCGCTAGAGGGCAGGAGCCCAAGGGGGTCGGCCGGCCACCCTTGGGACGCCTCCTGGCTGCCTCCCCTCCCCCACTATATGAGGGAGGGGGCGCCACACAAGGACCACGACAATCTCTTAGCCGTGTGCGGCGCCCCTCTCCATAGTTTCATCCCTCGGTCATATTTTCGTAGTGCTTAGTCGAAGCCCTGTGGAGATAGCATCACCACCACCGTCACCACACCGTCGTGCTGCCGAAACTCATCCACTACTTCGCCCGTCTTGCTGGATCAAGAAGCCGAGGACGTCATCGAGCTGAACGTGTGCTGGACGCGGAGGTGTCGTACGTTCGGTACTTGATCGGTTGGATCGCGAAGAAGTTCGACTACATCAACCGCGTTAATAAACGCTTCCACTTACGGTCTACGAGGGTATGTAGACACACTCTCCCCTCTCGTTGCTATGCATCTCCATGGATAGATCTTGCATGTGCATAGAATTTTTTATGTTTTTCATGCAACGTTTTCCAACAGTGGTATCAGAGCTAGGTCTATGCGTAGATGATATGCACGAGTAGAACACAAAGGAGTTGCGGGCGGTGATGATCATACTGCTTACCACCAACGTCTTATTTTGATTCGGCGGTATTGTAAGATGAAGCGGCCCGGACCAACCTTACATGTCCACGTACATGAGACCAGTTCCACCGACAGACATGCAACTTGTTTTGCATAAAGGTGGCTGGCGGGTGTCTGTTTCTCCTACTTTAGTTGAATTGAATTTGACTATGGCCGGTCCTTGAATAAGGTTAAAACAGCAAACTTGATAAATCGCTGTTGTGGTTTTTGCCTTAGGTAAGAACAGTTCTTGCTAGAAGCCCGTAGCAGCCACGTAAAACTTGCAACAACAAAGTAGAGGACGTCTAACTTGTTTTTGCAGGGCATGTTGTGATGTGATATGGTCAAGACATGATGTGATATATGTTGTTGTATGAGATGATCATGTTTTTGTAATATCGACAACCGGCAGGAGCCTTAGGGTTGTCTCTTAATTATTGTATGAAATGCAAGCGCCATGTAATTGCTTTACTTTATCGCTATGCGTTAGCAATAGTTGTAGAAGCAATAGTTGGCGAGACGACCCCGATGCAACGATGGAGATCAAGGTGTCAAGCCGGTGACGATGGAGATCATGACGATGCTTTGGAGATGGAGATCAAAAGCACAAGATGATGATGGCCATATCATGCCACATATTTTGATTGCATGTGATGTTTATCCTTTATGCTTCTTATTTTGCTTAGAACGGCGGTAGCATTATAAGATGATCCCTTCACTAAATTTCAAGATAAAACGGTTCTCCTTGAGTATGCACCGTTGCTAAAGTTCTTTGTTTCGAAGCACCTCGTGATGATCGGGTGTGATAGACTCTACGTTCACATACA